>JANRGW010006165.1:0-15331 GCA_024733675.1 Psilopsiagon aymara
GGGGTGTGGGGGGTGTGAATGTAAATACTTGTCTAGACAGCAGCCTAAGACAAATCAATACCTGCAATAAGGCCCATCATGCTCCAGTAACTGCTGCAATCTGCATAGAAAAACTAATGCTGGACAAAAAGGAAACTCCTGAGGGAGAAGGCACTTTAGATTAAATTCTCATTAAGGGAAAATTATTTGCTGACGAAAGATTAAGCCAGTTGGAAACTGGACAAAAATGTGAGGATGGGAGGGTAGGAGCACATAATATTTCCTAATAGATTCAGTCGAGTTTGTGGTGGTGGTGGTCAATATGAGCAGCAGAAAACACTGCAGCTTTGCTCCTTTCCTGTCAAGCACAGCTACCTTTTAATTCATTTTAAAGAGCTTGCCCACTATTCCTGCAGAAGAAATGAAAGATGTATCTATAGGCAAATAACTGGAAAGATTGTTTATCTCCTTAATTAAATATTATAAAGAAGTACATTACTGAGAGGAAAATGTGTTCATATTACAGTGTGGGTTTTTTCCCCAAATGTGTGGTTTGGCTATTATAGATAAGAGCATTGATGATTTTCTATCCAGATCTAATGGGATAGCTTTTTCATTTACATTTCAAAGAAGGAATTGGATGAGTGAATCATGCAAGAAAAGAAAGTAAGAGAGAAGAAAGAGAACAAAACCAAAGAAAGAAGAGCATCATACAGCTACGAATACCTCCTAGAGTTACTCTGGAAAGAAGAGTGTTCGCAGCTCACTGTAGGTTCATGCCTGACAAAGGGCAATTAAAATGCAACAAATTTCATCCATTTTATTGCAGTAACAAGAACGTGCATCATGTGTTCAGGAAGCAAGGGGGAGGGCTTCAAAATGCTTTGCACCACTAGTTAATGCCTCTTCACACGTGCCCCTGGCAAGCAACTCTTCCTCAACAAATCCAAGAAGTGGTAGAACTGCAGAGTCCAGTTCCCATCATTGTCCATGAGTCCTTGGGATGCTGGACCTGATGTCCCTTGGGACCTTGCAGAACTGATTACCTCTGGCACTGTGGTCCTGCATCCATCAGGGCTTTACACCATGATTGCTGAGGATGCTGGCACAAAGGAATGATTTGCATCCCCTCTACTTGCTCTTACCACAACTAAATAGCTGAAACCCACGGTGGGGAGGGTGTCCATCTCCAGTGTTCTGCCTCCTGGCACCTGATCTCCCAGCCATTCAATCCCTCACTCTGCTTCCCAGCCAGCAGCAGGCAAAAGCCAGCAAGCCCCAGCCGGAAAGCAAACAGCCTGACCAAGACAGAGTGAGTATGACGATTTAAATGGAGAAAGTCAGACAGTTGTCAATGGAGAAGAAATGAGTGGGAATCTAAATCTAACTAAAAGATGATACCCAGACTACTGTCACTGTAAATTGGATTAAAATTAACTTCTACAAGAAAATCAATGGAAAACGATATGCAGTAAGTCAAAATGACAGCTGAATGAGACAGACACTCTCCGAGAGCTTATTCAAGAGCACTGCTCAGAAGCAGAAAATTTAACTGAGCCAATCCTAATCTGAATAGTAGAAAAATAAAGGGAGGTTGGAAGAGATTAGAGAGAAAGCCCAAGGAAAATTTTTGAAAAGGTTATAAATCAGTATGCAAAACAGAAAATGGGGTAAAAATAGAAGGGGCAATTTCAATTATGTCTTACAGTTAGTGAAATTAAATGCCTGGGAATAATTTTTATATCATGCATTTGTTTACATAGAAGTAGACCTCGACTGACACATGGATGTTGTTTTTCAGAAAACAGGCTGATTTTTTTGCCCTGTATGTGCACATACAAAGCCTTTGCAATGCATGTGTTCTCATTCCGTGCTCTGGAAAAATGTCTGTCTTTCTTTTTTCCTTCCTTGCTTCCTTTTCTTTCTTCCCTTTTACAGGTTCACCCATTACGGAAGTGCTGCTCCAGGCTGTGGGCAGCTGTCTGCATCCTACCAGTTTCCTCCAACGAGCTGGGGCACTGAGATCCTGTCCCAGTGTGAGGGAGCCTGTCCCAAGGAAGGCTTTACCTTTCCTCGGCTACACTTACAGTACCACTGGATGTCACTGTTGTCTCACGAAAGACATCATCTTACTGACAACTGACAGCTAGTGTTTAGTAAATACATAAACAGATATGTATTTATATTCCCTTCCCCTCAACTGTTCTGTACAGGCACCGAAATTAAAGAACCATGGAACCTCCTGGCTCTCACTCACATTTTTGATTACTATTTTACAGTGAGTGTGTTTCTGGTTCTCTGCGACACTCCAAGAGGCATCTTTTCCTAAAGCATTGCTTTCTGCTGTGACAGGCACATAGTGTGGCAGAGCTGTCATAATGCATCTCAGTAATATTTTGATTTTTAGCTCCTACTGGTGGTATCAGTTGGTGGGAAGTATTTTAACTCAGCACAGCTGGACTGACTGCAACTGTGTTCGGGTGCAGGAGTGAGCTGCCTGCG
The DNA here is from genome assembly GCA_024733675.1 of Psilopsiagon aymara. Lineage (NCBI taxonomy): Eukaryota > Metazoa > Chordata > Aves > Psittaciformes > Psittacidae > Psilopsiagon > Psilopsiagon aymara. The sequence continues at coordinate 2,482 of JANRGW010006165.1, forward strand.
GGAGCAGCATATTCTGCTGATGTTTGTCTGCAGCTTAGGCACTGTCGGTGGGCAGCACTACCCGTAAATCAGGATTACCCTGGAGGAGTCTGCTTCTCTCCACCATTACAGACAACTGTGCAGAGACTGCCTAAGTTAGGTACCTCCAATACTAAGAGCCAGGGGGAAACTCAGACTCCTTTTCTTACAAATGAAAAAGCTTTTTTTTCTTACCAGTTGCCTGAGGTGGAGGAATTCAGTCAGCCAAATGAAGACATATAACTCTCTAAAAAGTCAGTGGAGAGGAACAGGCAATTCCAGGGATGTGATTCATCCTATCAGAAAGAACACTTCTAGCAGATAGGTCAGGTAGGTAAAGATTTATAGGCACCTATTTCTGCTGACCGACACTGCAGGAGTCTTGTGACCAGCCAAAGGGTAGACCAGTCAGACAAGAAGAATACTATCCATTTTACCTCGTATAGGCACCTCTACAATAGATTGTTTGAAACAGTATGTAGATCTTCCCTACATAACTTCACTCCATTGTTAACCATCCTTAAGCTAGCTTTCTACATATTTCTCTAATGCTAAACATGCCAGAAAAAGCACCTGATTCTGAATGACCCACCCCAAACCACCCATCAGGAACTGTGCTATTCCTCCTGGGACTGAAGGTGGTTGGAGAGAGCCCTTGTTAGCCCCTGTTGCAAACACAGCAGGAGCTGATCGGACAATTTGGCCCTATGGACACTGGCATTCCTGTGCCCGGCAAAGCTCCCATTTCATTATCAGTGCTGCATCCTAGGTGTAAAAACTATTTCTTGTTGGTTATAGGTACATAGACCAAATTCTAGCACAGTCCCCAGCTCCCAAAGGCTTGCTTTGTATGTTGAAAATAACAAAACTCATTACCTGCAACAGCACATGAAGTACAATGCTAAGGAAGAGGTCATCTATTCGCATGAAAGTAGACTGGCTCTGTTAGCCGTTGCCCATCTCACCCATGTGAATTTCAAGCAATGCTGTTATAGGCTTCTTTAAAACTTCCATGACCTCACCAGCATGAATTGTCCACGCAATGAGGTGCAGCTGTGGACTTCCATACAGAAACAGAGTATCAGAATTGCACTCTTCTTAAGAGGTCAGGGAAGTCTGGACATTATAATAAGAAATTTCTGATAACTGCCTGAATCTACTCATGTGAGAGAACTAAAAGAGGCAAAGCTGGAGAATTAAAGACTGATTATTCCAGCAAGGAATTAACAAATTTGGGGTTAAAAGTCATGAATGCAGGCTGGCCTAAGAGATTTGCCAATTTTAATTAAAATTATGCCAAAACCATTGCTGTGAAAATTGAATAGGAGCACTCCTCAGTGCCGGCTGTTTTTAGCAGTGCTATTTTCATTCTGTTATCTGTAAATAAAGGATTGTGGAATGACTGCCACCATGTAATAGGTTCAGAAAATGTGTGAATCATGCAAAGTTAGTTTCACGGAATCAAAACAATAAGACATTCACAAAAATACAGTTTTCCAGAGTAACTGCTTGGAATGGGGCTTCTCTGGGGTGTGACAAGTGATTTCCATATTTCTCCACAGCACAAACCTCTGCCATGACAGTGTCCCAGTTTCAGCTGGGATAGAGTTAATGGTCTTTGGGCTAATGGTACTTACAGAGACAGAGGAAGTGTCCCCAGTGTGCACACAGGCTCCCTAGGTGCATCTTCTGGGTCTTATCAGTAGGCTCGTACTTGCCAGGTGGCCTGGGCAGCTGAGAGCACACTGCTCGCCCCACAGCTGCATTGCCAAATGGTGACTGCCATGAAGGCAAAACTGCTGTGCTACCTGCCCAGCTGCAGCCTGTGTGCCCAACATGCAGAGCTGCATATATACGTGTATAAAACTAAGCTGCATGCAGAGCTCTCACAGAGATGTTGTGAGGTGTGGGGGAGGGTGAGATTACAGCCTTCTGTCTCCTCCAGGGCTGTAGTGGTTGCATTGGTACCGCATGGGTACAGGGAGGTAACATCCCCACACCCTCACATCTTCCCCAGGTCTGGGGCTTCTCAGGGCAGAATGCGAGGCTAAAAATGACAGGCTTTCCATATGCATCTTTATTTGCATTTTTCCTTAATTTGTTGCTGTTATTCCCCTCATCCAAAGCATGACTAGTGATTTACAGAAGACGGAGCAAGCTTGATCCTGCCCGCGAAAGCTCACGTGTTTGCTTCCCAAGCTGTTTCATGATCGGTGTCCTTGCGCAGCCGCGGAGATCTGACCTGCGTTGTGCTGGTGTCTCGGCCAGGTGGAGGCTCTCACCTGGAGCTGGGGAACGTTGCTGCTCCGTGCTCCACAGCGCAGCGAGGCTTGGAGACAGGCACAGCACGCCCGGGTGTGAGGACTCACACCGAGACGGGAGCTCCTCCTCGCGGCTCCTCACTCACCGAGAGCAGCGCGACAGGGAGCCCCGGCCGTGCTGGGAGCACTTCAGAGGGAGTGACACCTCGAAGGGAAGCCAAGCGCATTGCTGGGCAGCATCCTTTCAGAGAGGTTTTTGCATTAGCTGTTATCTCCATGAGTTAAATGCATGCAAATTAAACATGGCTGCTGGCTGCTAAATAGGCATTTCTTGCCAAAAATATCTGCTCTCTGGGGTCTCCACCTCTTTTGTGTTTGCAGACTGCATCAGATGCCACATAAGGCATTCTCCAAAATGTGCTGACACTGATACCAATATCAGGCAAGAAGTTCCCAGCCCTCCCAGCGTTTTCCCTTTAATCTTTTTTTCCATGATTTTAGACTTTTACATTTCTAAGCAATTAATTTTTTGACTCCCACATAAGATCAACGGGTGTGGAATGACTGGCACAGCCCTGATAGGCTCCATCTGGTTGCTGTTGATAAGGTAATCCTGAAGGCTGAGGGGCAGTATCTCCAATAAGCTTAAGAGGCAGCAGCTTAATCTGTTTGCAAGACAGAACAAGCCCTGCAGCCAGCATTGTTATTCCACGGATCAACTGGGCACAGACAGCACTTCCATAGGTGGAGGGGGGGGCTTTTTCCCAGCTATTTTTCCACTGGGAATTATGATTCTCCCAGTGCAGTTGTATTCCCTTCCAAGAGAAGGAAAAGCTGTGCCGTGCTTTGCTTTGTGACAATTTGTCCCCCAAAGCCATGATTTCTGAATCAAACCAATTATCGCCTTGCTTCTTTACCTCTGTAGACGCTTGGGTACTTATGTAATCTTCCCCAAAGCAATAGGAAAAGATGACTATTGCTTTTCTGTTGACAATAAGTTGGGTGGTTTTTTTTTTCTGTAACTTCCATAAAACTGCTGTTGTGTCCTGAATGGGGGATGTGATGAAAGCAATGGGAGTGTGCTCAGGGTGATCTCTGTAGATGGAGGGCTCTGACATCTCCCTTGTGCAGATTCGAATCTGGAATCACAGCCAGGAGAGCTGTGCAGGAATATTAAGCACCACCTTGGCTCCTCTCGTGGCCTGAGCATGCTGTGCCGAGAGCGTCACAAACTCATGCCTGTGCCTTTCATGGTGCTCATTTTGCGGGACTTCAGCCATCGGCTTTGGAGTTTGTTTTACTGGTGGTTTCTGTTCTTACCTTTCACTGTGTGCTTACCCTGCTCAAATACATCCTGCCAGTTCCCCTAGCAAAACACACAGGCATATGCTGCAGGTCTGGGAAGAGCACGGAGGGCTCTCACAGTACTGTTTCTCCCCACACAGGAGTTATCTCAGTGCCGTCACTCAAGGGTAGTGGTGTGACGGAGGCACTTGGCTAGACATCATGCTACAGCAACGAGCTGAAGCAGCGTCACTGGCAAGCACGGCACTGCTTTCAGCAATAGGAATCGCTGCATCATTGCATCACACTTCCTACCTTTGCTTCTGTCAGACACAGTCATTTCTGCTGCGTGTGTGCACGACGAACACGCTTGCTGTGCCCGGGAGGAGAGGAGCGGGGAGCACGCGGGCTCTCTTGCAGGAATAATTCATGTTTTCGTTTTTTCTCTTTTAGTCCTTCAGCGGCTTCTGGGGTTGGAGACTGCTCCATCTGCTGGTGAGTAGAGAGCGAGGCTTTCTACCATCAGCCGTCCTCCCGAGGGAGCTGGTGCAGGGGAGTCCTGGCCATTATTGGTATGGGAGCCCACCCCCCCACTGCGGCAATCACTGCGGCTTCACTCGCTGCACTAGAGAGGCCAAGCCCAGCTGCACCCCCAAACGTGCTGGGGAAACCACCGCTGTCCCACACAATGAAGGCACCTTGATGCCAAGGTGATGGCCTGGCTGTGAGATCCCAAGGTGAAGACTTGGGGAAGGCACCACTGGGAGGGGAGGGTGGACGGAGGCCCTCTCAGGGAATGCGTGGTGGGGGATGGGGCTGCTCCTTATGGGGTGTTTGTAGCAGCAATGCTGGGCTACCGCTGATGCAAGCCCCTTGGCTTGGGCGGGAGGGGAGAGTGGGGGGAATGAGGTCAGGAGCTTCAGTTTTAAGCAAATTCCCTCTTCCTGTCCCCATGGCTTAAGGCATTCATGGATTTACCGGATGAAAAGTTAAGATTATTGGCTTAAATACACGTAGTTGATTCTCACTTTTCAGCCCCCTGAGGAGGTCTGGGCACTAAAACAAGGCTTCCAGGTCCCACTTAAGAAACAGGCGGTGCCTTTGCCAGCACTTTTAAAACTAACAACTTAGAGATGAAAAGAGGCTCTCCCTTGCCAGCCCCAGGCACCTGCAGGGAAGAGAGCTCCTGCTACATCCACCCCATTTATCCAGGCAATTGCAGTCTCTCTGCTGCCACCAAGCCTTTGCTTACATCAGACGCTCAGCTGAGGTGCTCCTGTTTGCACCGGAGGCAGCATTATAAACATGGCACAGTTTATGCGAGGCTCATATACGTGCCTTTTGGGACAGGCGCAGGGCATGCAGGTAATGGGAGAGGTCTGCATGCGATCATCCCATCTAGAGCAGAATGGATAAGGTCAAAATTACTATTACTTTTGCATCTGAGTAGCTTCACTGGTGTTAATTAAGTGGTGGAAATGGAGGAGCTATGTAAGCAAGATTCAAATTAGACACTGGTCCTCTCTATAGGGTTGCTTCTGTCAAAGTGAAGAATGAAACAAAGAGGGGAAAACCTAAATAGTGGTTAATGAAGAACAGTCCATATTTAATCACAGCTTTCAATTCAGATTTTATAATTTAAACTTCAGTAATTGTCTTCATGATTTTGGCATCTGCTTGTCCCAGCCTACACACTATCTTTGAACTAAAAGCATGGCTTATCTTTACAATTAAACATTCAGGGTAGCAACAAATCTTCAATTTGGTGTGAGTCACTCAGCTGCTAAGTCAAACAATGTGTCACTAAACAAACCAGTTTCCCCCTGACCTCATATGATGATAATAATGACTTGTGAAATCATATTGAGATTTCTTTGGTATAATTTGCTGGTACTTTCTGACACATTCATTTTCGGAAATCTAATTGGGTCCTGCATTAGAACCAGGATACTGCAGCGCACAAACAGTTGATAGCAGTTATCATGGAAATGAAGGCAGCCCACCTTGGAACTAGTTGATAAAAAAGCAAAATAACTTTCTCAGAGCAAGAGCTGCAAGTACAGGCTGAGGCAGTGTTACAACTGCATCAGCTCCAGTGGGTGGGTAGGGATCTGGACTGTGGCTATGGGGATTAGCAACGCTGGTGGGGTGGCTGCTCCTGGTTCAGATGGGAGCCCAATGCCTCCCTACACCTGCCTCACCCCGCTGCTCTGCATCACAGATGTCTGTATGTGCAGTCATTGTTAGCAGTAATTCGTAATCTTCAGCTTAACACAGTCAAGGTGACACTTGGTGTCAGAAGGTTATGGTATCTAGCAACTCCATCTCTGCACTCAACAGCAGAAGAGCAATGCTGGAGTGGGAGTTGTGATGTGCAGCCCCAGGGTAGGCTGGGCTTCCCAAAGACACTGCTATTTCACACAGCTGAAATTTCTCAGAAGCTGGGTTTGGAATCTTGGTGGATGCAGGCAGGCCCTTACGCTGGCAGCACTGCCTTATGACAGCCGCACATCCCTTCAGAAATGGGTAGTGTCCTTTTGAGTGCTTCCGCTTTTAGTGCTCTGTCTCCTCAGCTCTGGAAGCCACCAGAGATCCAACAGCTGTAGCTGAAAACACATGAGAGTGCTTTTACTTACAGGTCCAGCTGTGGGACATGAAAGTGGCTCTGTGCAGGTTTTCCTGTTAGCTGCTGACACAACATGGCTAGTGGTTGTCCTCACTTCAGGCAGCAGCACAAGCTGCAGCACTGAGCTAATGCTGATGCCTGCCACCCAGGTCTGTGTCCTCAGGGCCTTCTGAACATCATAGAGGCTTATCTAGCCAATACTCTATTGCAATCTGACATGCTCTCTCGTTAGCTGAAGGGATCCAGGTAGTAAGTCACTTTCTTTTCCATTCCTACCTCTGATACAGCTCTTTGTCCCTTGGCATAAGCTCATTCCCCTCTGGCAGTGAACCTAATGCAGGCAAGTTCTCACATTCCCATGCTAGCTGGTGTCAGATGAATTTTGCATCTTTTGCACAGCACAAAATAAAGATAGCTATTTGAAAACTGTGGCCCAGAAGCTGTATGAGAGTCAAGATGTCATAGTCATGGTAGTCTCCTGCAACTGGGAGAACATATTGTGCTGACTGTAGCATTTAATTAGCTTATCAGATTTTTCATTGTACTGCACTGCTTTACTTCAATTCTCAGAATTATTTATAAGGGTAGATATCCTCCTTTTACCAAAGCAGAATCCTATATGAAGCAACAGAAGATACAGCATCCAGATATGGGCCATCAGCTGCCTGAATGAGCAAACAAACCCTAATAAATAGGCTGGAGAAAGCCACTTACTAACACGATTTCACATTTCAATAAATGCAGCCAAGGTGAAAAAAAATAAAGTCACTTATTTTCAGTAGCAGTGCCAAGAGAAATAGGCTTCATGCTCTGTATTCACTTTAATTATTGTCTTTGTCTGCTCAGAAACTACATGAGGCACAGTGAATGCTATTAGCTATAGTAGAGCTGCTGATCTGTAAAAAAGCAGTATGAGCAGATGCCAGCAAGGAGAAGGCAAGAGTTAGTTAAAAACTCAGTTTTTTCTCATAGAAAGAAAGCAGAGTTCAGGGTAGATGACATTCACAACAGAAAAGGCAGCAGCTTAGAGGGACCTTGGAGGGGTGACAAATCTCACTTGTTTTGATTATATGTGCTTTTAAAGTCTGATTTTGCAAATCTTCACCTCCACTTGAACCACAGAGTTCACCAGCATCACTTCAGCACCACAGGCTTTACTGGAACATTGTCCCCTCACAGCTATTCGAAGCTTGAAAATGCTGTCAAGTTGCCAAACCACCTCATTATCAACACAAATTAAAATGAACCAACTTATCCCCTTTACAATGGAATTGTGATGAAAATTTTCAATTCTGTACCTACAGACTTGGATCATGTTTTCGTGTCTTCACAACTGTAGTAATTTTTTCCCACCTTTTTAATTAACTTATTTGGATTTTTTATTCACCTCAGCTTTTAGGTGAAAACAGAGATGTTCATATATCCTACAGCTCCAAGAGTTGGAAGAAGCATGCCGCATGTCACAAGGCTCGTAGTAAAGGCAGGTCACACAGTTCATGCCATTACATGTAGTCCTAAGGAAGCAGCGCTAAACAGATCACACCTCTCCCAGACATTTCAGAAGGGTGATAGAAAGACACAGATCCCTCCAAACTCATTCCACTCATGTTGAATAGCAGAATATGAAGACATTTCATGCAACCTCCTCCAGCCCAGATTAGTTCAGCTGTTGTGAATGGATGTTTCAAGCTTTACTAGTTACTCATCCAGGCTACCATACCATACCATACCATACAGGGCATTATGAGCAGGCAGGTGAGTGGCCGGGCACTGCCACAAAAGTCACATCCCATCTCATGTTTTCTCCATCCCCTCATTTGCCCAAATGCCTCCAGGAACTGCCCCCAATAGGAGAGCCAACCTGGGGAGTTATGGGTTTCATCCACATCGGAGACCACATGGGTGACCTCTCTATTCATAAACAGCTGTAGCTCTCTGAGGAAATCTACCTCTGTGTGTCCCACCTCTGGTATTCACTTACAATTTATGCACTGTAAAAACCCCTACAAAAATTTAACGGCAGGCAGATTTCCTGACAGAACTACATCTGTGAGTGAGTGGCAGGCCTAGTGCTAGTAAGTCTTCACAGTATCTCTTCAGTGTTCTTACAAGAAAAGTGGGTCAGACTTTGCAGCTGAAGTCTTCTGAGGCTTTGACTTTAATTAAAGTGTAAGTAAGGTAACAGCACATCACCCTTATCCAGGCATACAACAAAGGGATATGCTGCTATTACCTCTTGCAGATGTAAAAGCCTGGGTGAGAGCTCCTCTTCCCTGTCCACCTGCCTCAAAGCACACAGCAACAGCGCTTTTGACATGATCAGTCTGTGTAACTGACACACAGATGATGTGCCAAGTGGAATTACACCAACAGGGCTCCTTTTTCTTATGCCGCTGACCAGAAGGAAGCTTCCCAGAGGGGGATGCCATTTATCGGAGCAGCATTGCCTCCACAAAGTACTTGGTTTGGCAGTGGATGATCCTGGGAGGTCTCCATGGGGGCTACCAGGCTACCGCAGAGAAGGAGAACAAACTGAGCCCTCAACCTCTTCAAGCGGAAACTGGTATTTCGGCACAAGTTTTCATGTAATACATTTCTGCGTAAAAAATTGACAGTTATGACAAAAGTTGTCAAGAATAAAACGGTTGAGGGCAGTGAAAGGCTGACAGGAAGATGTATGGGATGTTGGAACTGGTGGCAGGAACTGGAAACTGATGTCACAGAGTGTGGTGAGCTAATAGATAACCTCAGTTTTACATTTCCAGGACACAAGAGTGATATGGCAGCCTAAAAGGAAAGATTTTCAACTGCTTTGCACAATTTTTTTTAACTTCTTGTCTTTTCAAACCAACATTTTGCTCAGCCTGATAAAGTTAGTGCAACTTTATGTGCTTGTTTATACTGTTCCCTATCTGTAAGCTCTCAACTCTCACAAGTTTTTCAGGTTCTTTTCGTGTTTTGTGTTCTTCCAAAATCTCAGTTATTGCTGATAAAGGGCATCTTCAGCATTTTAGTTTCTGCTGTATTTTATAAAGCTTAGCCAAAATAATGTCAAAAATCCTCAACTGCAATATTTGAAATTAATAATATGAAGCATGACACTGTATTTTCCAGTGCTTAACTTTCAAATTACTATATTGATGCTGCTGAAAGGAGAGAAATGCTCAAACCTTATGACTTCATGCCAAGTGTGAGGTTTTGTGTTCGGGCATACACAGCCCTGGGCAAATATTAGGCTGTATCTAACTAGTCTGCTCTAAACATTTGCTGCACCATTGATAACTAGCCTCCCTTTGCAGTTTTTAGTTATCCTAAAGTTCTGCCTTTTTGAAGACCACCATCAAGTCTATTCAGCATCCAAAGGAAGCCTCTCCTGATGGCTTTGCTTTCCTCCTTTGACATACATAAGCCTTGAAGCAAAATACCCTGGATACAGTGGACAGGTACGTGCTGCTTAAACATCAGCAAATGTTGCCTGGTGTAAGGACAGGAGGTTTGTGAGCTTTGCAATTTTATCACGAATTTCACCTGCTCAGTAATCCAAACACACGTATATAATCTGACAGAAATCTGTCCTGTTTGCCGTGGTTTATCTTCAGCCAAAGAGTAAATGGGTAAATGATATCAGAATACTGAAAGGGCAGCCAGCAAGAGCAGTGCTTGTATACCTGGCAGTATAGTACAAGAAGGAAACACAAATGCATCATTAATCTGTATTTTAGAGCTGCAAGGCACCCATGCTCACAGCTGGCACATTTCAGTATGTTGAATTGCTTATACTGAATACCCATAATTGGTGATTACAGCATCTGATTTACACTGTCACCATGCCACACATTCTAGAACATTTAGTCACCTACTTTACACTTGTAGTGAAATACATGAATTTTAAAAGCAAATATTTAAGGTAATGCTTTTTTTAAATGATTATTTTTATACGAGGCACAGCACAGCAGACTGTGTTTGTGTCTTGGGCAATACAGGAAAGGGCACAGGCTGTCAGAAGGAAAAGCTAACTAGGCTAACTCCATCTTATTGATAGCACAGAAAATATTTAATATATAAGATGGAATTTAGTCTCTGGGGACTTCTCTAAGATGGCAGCTTCAGAGCTAGCACAGTCCCCTTTTGAAGCTAAAGTACACCAGCCCTGAGGATTCCCTCTCTGCCCTGCACAGCTCTTCAGAATCCAGCCTTGCTGTTTCTAGAGCTTTTGGTGCCATAGCATATTTTGCAGCTGGGATCACTTACACTCGCTTAGCAACTGTGTCCTGGCCATGCTGGCACCTCCTTAGGCTAGCAGCCTGCCTTGATTCCCTTTTTTTGCTGGAGTCCTTCATAATGGAAACCAATTGCAGTCCTGCCATTTGAGTGCAGGAGCATTACCAAGGTCAGCCAAGGACAAGGGCTTATCCTGCTGTCTTCTGATGGTCGCACACTGTCTGGAAGTAGTTTAGCATGCACTTTATGCATGATATTCCAGTGACAGATGAAGTTCCTTAGGAGCTGCTCTGGGAAGGGAAGGAAGGAGGTAGGGGGCTGCTGCCCACTGGTCCCCATTCCTGCTGGGAGACCCATGACTGCATGCCACCCTGGGGTGGTGAGCCCAGAGCTGCAGCACGTCTGGGGCCTGGCAGCCACTTTGTCATTTAAACTGTTTCATTCACAGCAGCAGGAGACAAAGTTAATGTTCCCCTGGGGAGAAAGAAGATGGTGGATGTGTTGCCACAGCTCATTGCCATCACCTTATGAGGGTGACATCCACCTGTGATGACAAGAATGAATGAGATATGTTCACATGTTATGATGGCAAAACCATGTTAGGTTTGTCCAGACGTCACCTTTTAAAGTACAATGTGTTGCTGTGTGACTTCTGTCTTTTCTTCACTGCTGAACCGGGAAGGGGCGGGAGATGGGCATGTAACTGTAGGGGTATAATTTTCTCTAGTTCCAGATCAGAGACAATTCAAATGACAAACTTAATCTAAAGGGGAAATGGAGAGGCAGCAGCTGCCAAAGCAGAGCCTGGCATCCACATTCCTGCTCATGGGGGATACTCTGCGTTGCTCTCCCATACAAGAGGAGAGAGGAAACCTCCATCCAGCACCCAGCCAGCATATGCTTCAGACCATGACTGGCTTTACTTACCTCTCGCCCCATGGACCAATGGAGACTGGCTTTTGGGAAACACTTCACACCTTCCTGCACAGTCACATGTTTCCAGTGCTTGCCCTGTCACATAACTGCTTGTCTCTGTATCTGTTGTGACCTGAAGGTTTAGTGGTCTTTTAAAACTGCTTTCCTCCAGGTATTTTTGTTTGGCATCAGAATTCATAAGCTGATAATGAGAAATGTGTTTTGGGTTATTCTCACTCTAGCCTCTCACTGAACTTCTCAGCTGAATGTCTCTTAGTGAGATCTTTATTTAAACTTGTTTAAAGATGCTGTGATCTGCCTTGGCAACATCTTATTAGAATGCCAGGAACAAGAGAAACAATTAAGATCAAGAGCTGTGCATCAATTTCCATTTCTGTGCTGCAAGTGTATAACATTTGCTCTTTCCATCCCTCATGCGACCACACACTGGACCTCTGGAGGTTCCTTCTAGCCTAAGAGGCTCTGATTTTAAGACTGCTCAAGCACAGGCTTTCTCTACAGGGCTCTGCAGCTTGAACTGAGTTCCATGTAATGAGGACATTTGTAAAACAACATGTCTTTTTGAGGTATGTTGTTGCTTTTAGATTCTTTTCATAGATGCTTCCTTGAATAAAATATCCCATAACCTATATTCTAGTCACATGAAGGATTTATGCTCGTCTTTTTCTGAGATGAGTGAAGAGAGGCATTCTGTATGGGAAAAGGAGGAACAAACCTTAATATATTTCCTCTTTAGATTTAATTTACCACCATGTTGCCTTCTAAATTACATGTGCATGTGACCCCCTTTGCCCACCTTAGTGTCTTCTTTCCTTTCTTTCTGGAAATGAGCGTATCTTGGGTATTTCGATTTCTCTTTCCCCAATATAAGAAAATAATGTAATTTTAACTACATTTTTGATGTCTCTTTTTCATTACAGTTTACAACAGCTTGGGAAGGGGGGGAATTTTCCACAGGGAGGCACTTTCATTGGAGGAAGCAGGCTCCAGCAGATGCCCAGTTCCTAAAAGAAAAGTTCGCACTTTGTAAATAAATAAGAACTCAGTTCTGACTAACTCAGTGGCCTCAGCCACCGTGGATCCTGGTGGGAGTAATATGGGTGTGGGTATGCCATGGCAAGCAGTCCTGCCAAGAAGCAACCCCACCAAGAAGCCAGCCCCATAGTGCACCAGAACTACACATCCCAGGAGGCAACAGGGTGACACCACATGCTTTTGGGTCATTTCAACAAGTAAAGATGGTTTAATTCAGAAGTTTGATTTTGGTGGTAAATGATGACACACGGGTTATTTAACATATATGTAGAAAAAAAAAATCTGTTTGAAAATTTGTTCGTGTGAGAAAACTGTTCCAAATCTTTCTCCCTTCTAAAGAGCATTTTTCAAGCATTGGTCCTTCAGGGGAACTTATTTATTTCAGTGAAGAAAGGCAGTTGTCGTGGTTTAAGCCATAAATCAGCCACGCAGTTTGTTCACTCACTTCCCCCTTTTTCTTCCCTCTGCT
>JANRGW010006165.1:16082-51631 GCA_024733675.1 Psilopsiagon aymara
AGTGAAAAACATAGTGCTGCACCAACTACTAAGAAGGAGAAAAATGACTGCTACTGCTGAACCCATGACAGCAGTGATCTCCATGAAGAACTTTTACCTGCATGCTGGATTAGAGTTTCCAGTGGCATCTTGGAGCAGAGAAGGGAACCTACTGGCTCAGTCTGGCCCATGCATCTCCCAAAGGTACGAATTTCCTTTGGAGGCAGAATATATGCTCCTCCAGCCCTTCTTCACATACCTGTGCCTTTCTGCTTCGCCCTCTGATTTATGGGAAAGAGAGCGAGGCCAACCTCACGTCTCCATCCTGCCATCAATGGAAATGTTCCCAGAGTAAATATCAGCCTTTGCATAGATAAGAATTTCCAAACGTCCCTGTACTGTGTGGGCTTCACTGGTTAATAAACCTGTTTTACAAAAAGAGAACATTTTTTTAAGCCTGTTCTCAGAAAGGAATAGAAAGTAACGCACAATTAGTTGCAAGTCATAATAACTTAGATACTTAGGGATCATCAACGAAAAAAAAACATACTGTGCGTGTTATTCAATAAGCCACAGACAATAAAGTAAATCAAAGGAACTCAGCTGCTCATAAATAGCATTGAATAAATTAAAAATTAGAACAGTGTCACAGAGCAACTAGCTGTCTGCAAGTGTTGGTTGGGAATAAACAATTTCATCCACAGCAGAGGACAGTTCTCACTGTGCCAGCATTAAATAATAGTCTTCCTTCAGTGATCCCACCATGAAAGGAGAATTGATCTGCTGAGAGCTTTTTGTTTTACATCAAAGCAGATTTCTAGTATGACTTCAAGGGCAGACTGAAGGTAAGTGAATATTCCCCATGGATTTTCTGTAGAAACCCAATTTTAGAGGTGCCTGGACGTGCCCACCCTAAACCTACATCTCTCTCTCAAAACATAATGGAAATGCACATATAACCATAGAATGCATTGGGTTGGAAGGGTCCTTAAGGATTCCAAACCCTCTCTGCCACAGGCAGGGACACCTTCAGCTAGAGCAGGTTGCTCAAAGGCCCATGTCTCATGCTCTTTGACAACAAAGCATGCCTAAAGACAAAGCCTTGATGTAGAAACCAATATCCTCCTCCAGTCATATGAAAACTCACTGACCCCTCCAGCTCCCTTTGCCTTCCTGGGGGGACCATAACCCGCACTTCCAGGGTCATGGACTTCCCTGTCACTTCGCATACCATCCCCATTCACTGTGCTTCTCAGTTGCTCCTTGTACCTGACTCAGATGGCAGCATCCCTGTGGCTCTGCCAGGGCCACCTCTGCCATCCAAACCTGCCCATCTGCATCTTTATATAGCACCAAAAATATTCTCATTTTGCTGATTTCCTATAAAGTGCAGTTTTTAAAGCTAATATGGAAAGAGGATGCAATAGCTATGAGAGAAACAGCAGCCACTGTGGAAGACACAGCACCAAATCCACAAGTTGAATTTCAAATGTGAAGAAAATGTGTGTGGCTCTGAGGGCTTTGGACATGGGAAAGAACAAGGGATGTTCCTCTGCTTGCATGAGCTGTCATTCCCACAGCAAGGAAATACAATATTTTAAAAGCTTTCATTTTGATACAAGTCCTTTGTGCGCAGTTTTGCAGGGTGACTTTTGCAGGTGTATGGGGAGCCTTGTCGAGTAACTGCTTGCATTGTGGAAACTCATTTTAAAGACTTTCTAGCATATCTCCTTTTGGTCATCAATTTGCAGGCTGTTCACTTTCTCTTCAAATAGCAGCTGTTAGATACACTGGTCATCTTAAACACTATTTTTTAATGCTTTTATAGTGTGGGGAAGGAATAACTCTACAGTACCCTACTCTGTGGCACGTGGCATTGCCAAGTTAGTCACTACTCTCCCACTGTTAATTCCTGAATAATAATTTTTCATCCTTGGCTGCTCTCAGAAAGAGGGTTGAGGTTTTTTCTAGGACTCTGGGAGCTCTTTCTCACTTACTCAGGGGCATTCTACATTTGCAGCTTGTATTTTGTCTCCTGCTCATCTTTCGTCCCTGCTGCAGGAGTAGTACATGCCCACCTGCACCATCCGAGATTATGTGAGCACCTGCAGGGTCCAGCGCCTCACTGCTATTGGCAACTTGGCATCATAAGTTTGGCTATTTGTGGAAAATTAAATCCTCCAGTTTCATTCCCACATCTGCACTCACTAACTTGTAGGCTAAATACCTTCTGGATATAAAAGGATAACATTGTATTGAAGTAATGAGAAGCTGATGTGTTCCAGGTGGGACATCTCTGCAGTTTCTGCTCTACTTTTCGGCCCTTCATCCTGTGCGATTTGTCAAAGGCCAGCTTTTGCTTCTATGAGGAAACCCACAGAGCTGTATGATGCTGATGTATGTCTGATGCTCAGACAGATGCTTTTCCTTTTCTCTCTGCATCTGCCCTTGTTTGGAAAGATGATACCTTAGACAGATATGGTTAAATTGTCCCTTCCTCTCACTTCCTGTAACCAATGTAACTGTATGTCTGTTTGCAGACATCTTATAACGGATGTCATACTTTTTTGCTATACTTGCAGGGACTCAAAAAGCACTGGAACATGTGCTGTAGGTGCTGCTGTTTTATTCTGTGTGATAAGCTCCCTCACTCCTCACATGCCTTACACCCTTGCAGGGCACAGGAAGTCCACAGGATTGCTTACAGGAGCAGGAGCAGCAGACAGCACCTGCAGCAAAGCATGCTGAAGTTAGTAAGAGTCTTTTAAGCCCTCACCTTCATTTTTTGGCCTATTCTTTATCTTTTGCTCTTCAGTGCCTACAAACCCAGAAGCACGCAGTGGAGGTTTGCTCTTCCTGTCCCATGCCTGCTCAGAGGAGGCTGCTGCAGGGGTGTGATGAAGTGCCTCTCCATGCAGTGCTCTGCACTGGGGCTGAGTGCTCAGCTCTCAGTGCCCACGCCTACCTGCTGCAGCCTGGGCCAAGGGCAGCCTCCCAGAGCAGCGTGGTTCCCTTGCATGCTCATCTCCCAAAACAGAGGTTTTAGAAAGCACAGGCAGTTCCTTTTATTTTGATTACCAAAATGCTACCTGGAAATGTGAAACTGGGAAGTAAAGAGGAGAGGCATAGATAGTGCATTGCATCTTTATATAGTCACTCACTTATCTTGCACCTCTCTTCTATTATTTTAAGATACAAATAAAGGCTTTTTCCTTCCACAGCCACCCACAGTTTCTACTTCATGTTGCAATGGGCTCAGAAACCACTTGGGGGAACTTTATCCATTGCAGTTAATTATAGATAAGAAAATTGTGTTATCACGAATACCTACTGATCTGACTCAGCTGCCTGTATGAGCACTCAGTATCACAGAAATCTAGCAGATTTCACTAAGAAATGTCAGATGCTTAGGACACTTGCAAATGAAGCACTTGAGATTCCCTACTCTGATCATATAGTTTAGGGAAGTCTGGATTTGAGTGAGTGCCTAATTAAGCATTGAATTGCCACTGAAAGACCTTTTTGTTTCTTTAAGTAGGTCTTGAACTGTATCATGACCTACAAAAACAGGGAAATGTTACTCAGTTGCTAAATAGGATTTTGTATTGCTGTAAGAAAGCTATTGTGATCAGTTAGTTTGATGTCATGCTAAAAATAGTTTGATACACACCAGTGTAAGGCTTATAGGTTTTTTTTCCTTCAAAACTCCTTCGTTTAAAATACCGCTTGGGCTCTCGTAAGCAGAAGATACGAGTGGAAGCTGGAATGAGCACCAAGAAGAGCCTTCAAGAGCAAAGCTGTGTCCTTCTCCCGCCCTGGTGAGGCAGAGGCGCAGCAGCATCACCAGGTGGAGCTCTGCCCCTCTGTTCCCCGAGCGTTTTACAAGACACAGCTTCTAAGGCACGTTCTTTGAATTCCATTTCCAGGGCTCAATAACATTGCGCTGCTGTGCCCGTGCAGGGGATGCACACAGCGAGCGAGCCGGACCTGCAGGAGGAAGGGTTGCAGCGAGGCTCTTTTTGGAAGGGGTACTGGGAAAGGCTCACTGTGGGAGGCATGGGGACATCTGCAATGGGCACCAGGGTTTGTGGGTGCTCCTCCCTTTCCCTGAAGGAGCCGTACATCCCACTATCTGCAGTGGATGTTTGCAATGGGCTGACCCAGTGGTCCTGTCCCAGTGCAGGCACACAGCAGTCCCAGCCATGCCAGAGCCACCAGAACTGGTGGTTTTCCTGGGGACCACAGGACACAGAACTGAGGAGAGGAAACAGAGAGGAGAGGAAAAGGAAAGGGAAAGGAAAAGAAAGGGAAAGGGAAAGGAAAACGAAAAGAGAAAGGAAAAGGGAAAAGGAAAGAGAAAGGGAAAGAGTAAGGGAAAAAGAAAGGGAAAGGGAAAAGGAAAGGGAAAGGGAAAAAGAAAGGGAAAGGTCTTGATGACCTGAACTGCTACACTTGTGGAAAGTGGCTTTTCAGGCTTCCGACTGCATAGCTGTTGGAACATGCCTGCCGTGAGAGAGGGACAAGCACATAATCATCATTAAATATCTGGCTCTTCAGTCTGCTGCTTTCCATGCTGACACCATGGCAGCCCTCCTTGACACTGCGCACAACACAGGGCAGCATTTCCCAGGATGGGGGAGCACCCCATGAGATGCCCTGAGGCCTCATTTTAGCCACTTCTTGAATCATGGCCAGTACTAATGACCCTTTCCTCTGACATCTTCTTTTCTTTTGGTGTCACTGACTCTTTTAACATTCAGTTTCTCACCTCTACCCTTTCACATGGTAGTTTAGACAGGAATTATGCCTAACAATGTTTTACCTATTTTTCAGCTTCCATGTTTTAGCATGGGAACCATGCTTTTGGAGAATCAGAATCAGCGGCAGATACAATGCCATAGAAAGGTTGTTTTTCACAGTCCACAGGATATGTCCTTATGGGCTTGAGAGTAGATGTGTTTCCAACTCCTCATACTGGTCTGGCTTAGTAGGGCAAATGGATCCTGGAGCAATGCATTTGATCATTGTAGAAAATGTTACCCACTAAGCTGAGAACAGAGATAGTCCCAGGAGAAAAACATGAGACCTGTGAGGAGATTTGCTTTTTCAGAAGGCAGAGGACACACAGAGCACTTGGAAAATCAAGATGTACGTAAACAGTTATTTGTAAGCTGGGTTTGTTTGTGGGATTTTTTTGTAATTAATATGATTTAGTGATCATAGTCAGGCCACTGAATAAACTTCAGGGACTCAAAGCTTGGTTGGGTCCATGCAGCTTCCCTTGGTGGATGGTCATCATTGGGATTTGCACTACAAAGGCTTGGCTTTGACCAGACCATCAGGGGATTTCTCCCCAGGTGAAACAACAAATTGGTGATTGGTATCTCCCTGGTATGGCTTTACACAGTTTACAAGAATCAAAAGGCATTACCACACTATTGCTCAGGGGCCTGACCAGCTCTTGCTAGGATTCTGGTTTGCCCAGCAGCATCAGGGAAAATAGCAAGAAACCCCTCAGCTTCTGGCTGGGACATCTTGGGAGGCTGAGGATTTACATCATCTTCTAAAATGTCTGAGTCACAGCAAACATTACATCTATTA
Source organism: Psilopsiagon aymara (assembly GCA_024733675.1). Classification (NCBI taxonomy): domain Eukaryota; kingdom Metazoa; phylum Chordata; class Aves; order Psittaciformes; family Psittacidae; genus Psilopsiagon; species Psilopsiagon aymara. Next base: position 21,663 of record JANRGW010006165.1, read on the forward strand.
TGACAGATCTTTAAATAGAGATTGAAATGATCATTTTTCTTCTCTGCTGTAGGAGTATACGTTTTTCTTTGCCTCCTAGTCTAGAGGCTTAGGGTTGCCTGGTTACTCTGACTCAGAAGCTCTGTGAGGCAATTAGAGAATTTGGCAATCAGACAATTTGGCAATTAGAGAAGCTTGATTTGTCATCTAAATGTAGAAATCCTTAGGAAAAAATAACTATTTAAAGAGCAGTTGTACAGAAACTGCAGTGAGAAAACTCTCAGAACATACATTGGTACTGAACATTGCTAGTTTGCTTATTGTAGAGGCATGAAGGTCATTAATAATATATGCAATAATTGGGATATATTTTTTTCAGTTTTCAATTAATAGAATCCTGTTCATCACATATATGAATTGCAAATGTGATCAGAAAAGCATTTTTGTTGAAGAATTTCCCCATGGACTAGCTCTATAAAAAGGCTCCATTCAGCCGGCAATCTGTTCATCTTCGGCTGGAGTTAAAAGAACATGACATATTCAGGTGAGGGCCACAGCACAGCCATCACAGGAGGCTGAGAAGTGTCTTACCTGCTTAAGTACGCCTGTGTGTACATATATATTTATATATATTATATGTGTGTGTATAAATGGTGCAGACATTCTTATGAGTATACATGTGTGCTGATTTGGGAAGCCTGTGCTTGCAGAAATGGTTTTATTTTGCAAAGTATTTCCTCTAGAACGGAAGCCATGTTGTTTTAACAGTTGCTTCATAGATGCCCTTTAATTGTTTGCATTTTGACGAATGGCAGCAAACAGTCTAAGAACAAGGAGGGGCATTTAGTGGTCGGGAAGGTGGGGAGTGTTTGTAGAGAAGTGAGATCTGTGGACTAACAGTTTTGCTTGGAGGTCCAAAGAGCAGAAAGGCTCAGCCAGTGTAAACTCTAAAAGGTCAGAATTTGATTTAATGAACTTAACCTTCAAGAAAACAAGCCTTTTTCATGTAGCTTTCCCCTTAGGCTTTCTTCATTCAACTAGCAATAAATGCAGAACAAACAGAATGACAAAGAAGTCCCATTTTGTAAATCTTGCCATGTTTTTAATCAAGTGTTGCCAACTCATTTTATAGATGAGTTTTAGGATTAAATTTTGGCTCCCTAATGCTGTATCTAAGAAGGGCAAGGTAAATCTATAGCACTGCATGGTTCCTTAATACCCTTCTGTTACATGTGCTACTGTAAGCTACATCACCAACATCTGAATCATCATCTGTAACTTCCGCACCAGATGTGCTCTCATAGACTCACTTTGAAATGAGTGAGTCTGCTCATTTGCAGTGGGGTGTTGGCTTGAACATCTCCATGCTGTTGGGATTTCCTCCTTCCCACAATCCGCTTTTTGCAGGTATTAATGCAATGGCTGTAAGAGAGAAGCAGAAAGCAGTAAGTGTATGCCCTCTTGTTATTAAAAATAGGGGTAACTCAGGAAAAACATGCATTCCCCAGGATTATTTTCAGTAGTATGTAAGTGGCTGCAACAAGCATTTTATATGTGAAAGGTGAAACTTTAGGTAGCCATGATATTACCAGGTTCTTGCAAGAACTCTGCCAAAGAGAAAATATCCCTCAGTAATCTCTTACTTGTTTGCCCAGAGAATCTGTGGAAGTACCATCCCTCGAAGTGTTCAAGGGGAGGTTGGATGGGAATTTGAGCAACCTGTGGAAGATGTCATTGCCCAGTGAGGTGGGAGATGGCGTACAGAGTGGTGGCTAGAATGGGTAATTAGAAATAATGGCAGTCAAAATTAATCCCACCAGTTGATAAATAGGTACATGGTTCAGATGCCAGGGGTGGATGGTCACTGGCCTGTGGCAGCTCCTTGTCAGCTCCTGTCCCATGTGTTCCAAGTGTCTCTCAGACCTCCACAACCTCCTAGGAGCAACAGGGCCCAAGCCTTTGCATTTCTGGGTTGAACCACCACCTGCGCCCTCCACACTGCTCAGCATGCACTGGCAATGGGGAAAGGAGCAGGGAGAATTAGACTAAGAAGAAATGGCACATTCTCAACAAAACATTATGGTTTTGTTGTTGCAGATCACAAATCAGCAATATGTCCATAACCAGAAAAAGGACTTAAAATCTGGTCACCATGACAAAGCAGGATTCGCAATGGGAGAGTGAATATAAGTGATACAGTTATTCTGAGTGAGCTACCTCCTAATAGGCTGCTTATTCTCTAATGACCTACTAAAGCACTATTTGCATCTTCACATGAGGATCCTCCACTTGCTTCTTTAGCCAGTCCGCTGGGTGAGATGTGTATGGGAGAGATATATGGAAGCCAGTATGATAATACTTGTGCTTGAATATTAAGATTCACTCACATGTCTAACAACATTATTCCAACTGCTATTACAGTTTTGACTGATGTATGTCTTATGTCCTATTTGCCGAAGATAATATTTATGTTAGCTCTCAGGGAATCCCAAAATAAAATGAACTTCATAAATCTCTTTTGTGTGTTTTCACTGACCTCATGTATGCAATATATTTTGTCTCTACAGATAGTTTATTTAGGAGGATATAAGGAGAAACTGCAAATCAGATTCATTATATTTTTATACCTGTCTGTAAAACTCCTTTAGTTATTAAGATTTATGTTCGTCTTTAGTCAGAAATACGGTCTTCCACATCTTTTATCAGTCATCTTTTGGCTTACAGAAATTGCCACAGTAAAGAGATACTTCACATCCTCAAGTTGTCTTCCTCCAGCAAATAACCCAAACATGGTATTCATAAGATTTCAGTGTTCCCTACGGGGGGGGGGGACGACACACACACAATAACACTGAAATGGACAGCCCAAGGATAAGAAGGATCTGCTTTTACACCAAATTTCTCACAGCAGCAAATGCTGCTTTGTCATACTGCAAGTACCATGGTACTCCAGAAAGAGTCATTTAACAAAACCATCTGAAATATAACACAGAGACAGAAAAAAGCTTTCAGATGCAAACTTGAATATAACAAATTTACAGTGTATAAAAGAAAACACAATGTAGAGCAGACTGACCACTCAAGCCCTGAGGGAACAACACTTTCCTTTCAGAAATAGGTATATACAGTTACTGCAGTGTTAGCCTAAACTGCAGCCCTCAGAAGGATCAGGCTTGTGGCAGGCTGCAGAACACATTTCTGCACTTTTGAGTTAATTTTAGTAAAAGGAAAAGGATTTTAATATTGCCCTTTCTTGCCTAATGATTGATCAAAGCTTCTCACATCTTTGGATGGAAACATGCTGGGCCCATTTTTTTTCCCTAGTCTCTGCCCACATGATGCATTCACAGCCTTCCAGTGGAGTAACATTACTTGAGGCTTAGAGAAAGAATAAATAAATTAGTAAGAGGCAGCTGCATGAAATATATATACATATATAGCTGTGAGGTCCTGGCACCATACTTGGATCTCCTTTTTACAGGCTTGATCCAACAGACTGGTACACTTCTGTCTTCCTACTGTGAACTAGTTTACTCCTTTTTAGTCACTTCATTACATATCTGGTGTATAATATTAATTATGCTCTCAGCAAATGAGAAGAATTACAAACATCAGTGATGACAGAGAAATAATCAAGAAGAAGGAAGTTTCTAATGGGAAAATGAAGCCTCCCACAGAGAATTCCGCTTAAAATACCATCTTTCACTAATTGACACAGCCACTAGTGCTGGAGATGTTTTGTTTTGCACCTGATTTAAACAGAGTTCAAGGAGTACTTAAATCAGACATGGAATTTGAAGTGTTTATTTTTTTCTAAAGCAGTGTTGTAAAAAGAGTGTTTTAGAGACCCTGGAAACTTAGCAGCCAAGGCTAGCGATGCTCAAGCTGTGTGGGAAAGGTTTGGGACAGTGCAGTTTCGTATCAGTATGTGGCCTAGATACTCTCTGAAGTATATCCACCTCTGCATTTAGGAGAAATTGTGATGATTTCCTGGATCCTTACTCCCTAGAGACCAGTGGTGTTGGAAAAAGAGGAAGAGATGAGAAGTAACTCAACTGCCCAGTGAAATCTGCAGTAGGGTGGGCATGGATTTGTAAGCATATGGCTAAAGAGAGTAACAAAGTCCAGGCTGGATTTCCCAGGCTCCTCTGAAGGACTGAGTACACATTGCAGTGCATTTTCTCGTGCCTGAAGCTGTGAATGCAGAGTGACAGCTTTCACACAGGACCCCTGGAGACCCTTGAATCCATTCCTGACAAAAAGTAGGCTGCATGCATGTGTTGCTGCATGTAGGAGTTAGCTGCTCCTCTGCCATGAAAGTATCCTCCTCAAAGTTATTTTTGTACAGCCGCTCTTTTTCTCAGTATGTGCAATGCCTCAAGTTTTAATTGCCTTCTGATGTTTGAGCCTTTAGGATTCATGTTTTTATGATTCTCCTTGCAGCTATTTAATTCCTATAAACCAAAGCTGATTTTTTCCACCTAATACAGTCCTGACATTTAAGTAAGAAAACTAAAGACACACATTTCTATGAAAGAACTAACTACTTATTTCAGATACTTTCCTGCATTATTATTTAAGGGTGTAGGAGGAGGGAGAGAAGGAAGAAATGAGCTTCTCTCTGATTCAACCACAGAGGTGCAAACCATGAGTGGAGCTGCTCCTCCAGCTCCCTTCCTAGCAAACAATGTTTCTTTGACCCAGCTTAAGATCACTTTTTCATCTTATTATTGACTTCCTTAGCATTAACTTTGAGGAAGAGAAGCAATGCCAGGCAGTGCTCTGGCTTAGCAGGAGACAGCAGCAATAGCTACAGGAAGCTTTTTCAAGCCTTTCTGAAAGCAACATATTAAAGGGCAAAAGCTAAGCTATAGAGGATGCTCACTGTGCCAGGACAATAGCACAGATACCCTCACCGGAGATGGTTAGGATTTTTTTTTACATGAAGCCTTTCATATTGCTGTCAAAAAATGCCAGCCCACTGAAACTTTTCATGGCAATGTACTGATGTACCTTTCCACACTAAGAGCTTCTTTAATTCGTAATATACACCTTGTCAAACAAAGAGAATTCACCAGGATGCATGAACGCTGCCATGATCTCCAAAGCTACAGTCACTCCTCCTAGATATTTTAATTAAACTTGAAAAGAACCACATAAGCAGCAATGACACTCTCCACAGAAGAAGGTTTTATTTTTCCACCTCTCCTTGGGCTTTCCCTAATGGCAACACGTTGTGTGTCGGCTCAAAGAACATATGTCTCAGAGAAGCTCTGCCAGGAGGACGGAAGTTGGATTACTGTTGCTAGAGGGGCAGAGCTGGGGTTTCCAAGGTATTTTAGCTATGTATTTCCTTACTTTCAAAAATGCTTATATTTCTTTTAGATTTAAAATAGAGGCTGAAATCATTAGTTACTACAGGTCTGCCTGTAACAAATATTTTAATTCACTTCAGGCTGCTGCCATACCAAATGAACTTTAACTTTGTTTAGTAAGATCTTAAGAACATAGTATACTGCCAGCATCAATCAAGACTAGAGCTTCAATGGCATAGTCATCCATGACGCTCACGAACAGAAGGCAAAGCATTTTGTATACTGGAAACCTCTGAATGGGAATATTAATGCCACCATAGCGTTCTGCTCCGGGAGAAACACTGCCAGAGAGTAAAGCCCAATAAACTGGGACAGAAGAAAACTTGAATTAGTACCTGATGACAAAGTATGTTGGAGTAGACTGGCTTCTTTTTGCATAAAAGGAATTCTAGAACAAGATCTCAGAGCTTCTTGATGTTTCACAGTCTCATGTCTAAAGGTCTGCCTGCAAAAGTCACAGTTCACTCCACAGTGACTCACTTTCAATGTAAATGGACTGTCATCTCAATCAATTAAAATTTGGAACATTACATAAATGTTAATGGAGGAAAGGTATAGCCTAATGGATCTGAACCTACAATGGTGGTGGAATGGATCTGCGTAACAATGAGGTTAACATACAGCGCTAGCCTCCTGCTTCTAGAGCTTTTGTTTCTATTAAATAGCTGCTTCTATGTGTCAGCATCTTTAGGCAGTACCTAGGAGATAAATCAGCGTAGTTGGATTCTGTTGTGTATGTGCGCCTATGTGTGGGGGACTATGTGACTGAGGGCATGAAGTTAGAACTTAGCCTTAAAGATATCAAAGCTTATCCACGAGGAATGAGGCAGCCAAAGGCATCCGGACGAGAAAGCAGAAGGTATGTGGAGGAGAGAGCAAGTCAAGGGGAGTAACTAACTGCAGAACAAGAGCTTGGCAAGATAACAGACTTTAGTAATGTGGCAAAGAGTCATCCAGTAATGTGCGGTTGCTAACTGATGTAACCAATGGCTAAGACACATGTATGCTAGAAACTGTATGTAAGTAAGGGTTTGTAATAGTAAAAGCAGAACTTTCTACTTAGTCACTAAAGAAATGTGTGTGTGTATGTTTTTCAGCTGTCTCAACAACAACACCTATGCGTGTATTTAAATGCATTATACACACATATATACATACATGTATATGTATTTTTCTACATAAATTACTTTGGTTGGCTATTCATGAAAGTATGGTACAGAAGACAGCTTGAAGACTCTCAGCAGAATTTGGTGTGCTTCCAGCTGCCTACAGTCAGTGCTCTCAGAGAGATTATGGCTGAAGTCAAAGCAGCCTTCGGGGCAAGAAAGCCTGTCATAGCAATGAGTCCAGGGTGGCCAGCAGACAGGCGTTGCAGGAACTGTAGGCACAGGGGCAAAGTTAAGAATAAAGACTTCACTTGCCTCCCAACAGCAAACTAATAGAATTGGAATAAACTCGAGACTCCCCCAAACTTATATTGTTTGAAGCTTATTCAAGATAAGAAGATTAAACCAGATAATTATCATTATAATTATGGAGTATTGGGGTGGGGGGAGGGGAAGAGAGAATAGCAGTGTACCCACAGAAGTTAAATGAGAGCTCGACAATTATAGTTACTGACAAACCTGATAAATAGGCTTTGTTGTTCATAATTAAGTAGTAATCTTGCTTAACAGTATTCAATAAAGATAACAGTGGTGGCTTTTAACCCAGTTTTAACTAAGACACGTACATGGTCAGCACTGATGTTTGAACTTAAACCTTAAGTTCCTTCATGTTCAAAGGAGAGAAATTAGCATAGAATCACCGAATCATTTAGATTGGAAAAAAACCTTAAGATCATTGAGTCCAACCATCAACTTAGCACTGCCAAGTCCACCACTAAGCAGTCCCTAAGCACGACATCTATGCATCTTTTAAATACCTCCAGGGATGGTGACTGAACCCCTTCCTGGGCAGCCTGTTCCAATGCTCTACAAGACATTTTAGGGTGTGTTTTATTTTAGCTCATAGAATTGGAGTCTAGCAAAAGACTGTGTCCCAGACTCCATCAACTATCTTGTTTCAATCCGTTTTGTCTGATTTGTTAAGGGGACTTAAGGAGACTCACAGATAGAGATGCTGGCTCTTACTCAGATGGATACTATTGTGGGTAGTCTTTGCAAAGAAAGTTGCAAACTTCCCTGGTTTCCTCAGTTCCTTCCCTCGTCCCTCCCACACCCTTTCCTGATGGTGTTCTCTCTCTTGCTGCTTTTTTATCCCGACAGCAGGGAATCCCTGCAGCACAGGAAAATCATGGCTTGTCTTGGCTCCCAGTATGTGATCTGGCTGGAACGTGGTGTAAAAGGATGGCCATCCTGCTGAACCATTGTAATCTGTAAGGTAGGTTTGGCAGAAAGCTCTGGTGCTCACAAGGAACTACTTCACCTGCCTGCACTCGGCTCAGCCCTTTGAGCAGGACATGATGCCAACAGGCCTGTGATAGATCTATAAAAGAGATGAGAGGAGCCTAGTTGGATGCAGCAAAGCACTGTGGTGAAAGAGCACAGCCCAAGGCTGCAGAATCATGCTGCCATTTGGAAATGCTCTGCCATTACTGTGCTCCTGAATGAGGAACTGACACAGGAGTATGTACTGTCCCTGAGCAATTAAGCAAAGTTAAAGGGTTAACTAATGTGAGTTATGTAAATATGATCCATGTCAATTAAAAGACAAATATGAAATTAAATGATTTATTCCTTGTACGACCAAAACCTGTTGTATATATGTATGTATTGTTTTATCGCTGTTTTAGAGACATAGCTGTAAGTATCTCTTTAAACATTGCTGTAAAACGTTAGAGCCTCCTGAATACACAGACCTTGGTGGGAGTTTGAGAAGATACAAGCTGCAGGTGTTCCTGGATACAAAGACCTTGACAGGAAGTTTTGTGAAGTTACAAAAGCATTTTTGAAAGAGGAAATTTCTATTCTTTTTTTTTTTTTTTTTTAAATCTAATTTTTAAAAAACTCTAAATTTCTAGAAATTAGAAAATTTTCTAATTTTTTAAAAATTTAGTTTAGGAAGCATTTGAAAGGAGGTCAGGTTTCACCTGCAGTGGGTCCTAGTGTCTGTTTCTTGAATGAGGCCATCAAGGGGAAGATGGAGTCACGGTGCTCAAAACACAGTGCATTACTGATACATACGATTTACTACACTTATGGTTGCTATGGACTGCAGAGTTATAATGTAGGGCAAAACACAGCATGTATGCACAGAGAAATGTATGGATATTCATTTCTCAAAGAAAGAATATGTTATTTAGCTGAGTGGTGTAAAAGATTGGCTTCAACAGTAGGCAGGCCGGCTATGTGTCTCAGGAGGTGTAATCACACTGCATATATCACACCTGCATTACGGCATATAAGCTTTTGAGGAAGAGAAAGAACTGAAATGGCTAAGTAGATGTGCTGATTTAGCTCAGTGAGAGGTGACATTTTGGGGGCAGAAAGAAGGGGTGGTTAGATTTCCAAGTGGGTTGGTGTGTGGTGTACCATTTGCATCCCCACCATTGATAATGGTGGATTTCAGCCACTCACTGTAACTATACAGTAAGTGTCCAGCGCTCTGCACTTGTCAATATAAGGAGTATCTTTTAAGCCTCAGATCGTACTAAACATGACCTGCCACAACATCAGCATTATGATCCATGCACTTCTGTTTTCACTCTCATACAGATTTTCAACCTTGGCAAATTACAGACCCCAAATTCATCATATACCCATTTAATAGTTTCTACTGCTGGAATAACTTCTGTACTACTGAGCACTTTATAGGTATGATTAATAGCCTTAATATTCACCTAACTATACACATATATTTTACCTGATACTGATACTATTCTCCCACCCTTAATTTTAGTAGGTTAAGGTATTCGTTCAATATTGAAAAACTGTATCAGTTTCAAGTGAAATTGCAATCCACATATTATTTAAGTAATTTTAAGCTTCAAGACACTTTATATGACATCATTTCAATTACATCCTTGCTCAATATATAGAACACTTAGTCATAAAAGAGAATGGGTTAGTCAGACAGAGTTTTCAAGGTCACTATATTGTTAATAAAACTTGTTAACTGACAGAGGCATTAGTCATAAAGCTGAGTAAATGCAATGATTAAGCCACTCACAGCTCCTCACCATTCTGTTACATCCTGCCTTCTAAAGAGAGCATTTTTATTTTGGGGCCTGATTTAAACCTGCTTAAGTCAGTGGAAAAACCCCCTGCATCTTCACTGAGCTTCGAATCAGACTGCCATCAAATAACAGAACCACAATCACGAAAGGAGCAGACAACAGGTTGACAACTCAGGCAGACTCCTACATATCAGCTCCTGGCACAGTTTGTAGCTGTAACATTCATCTCAGCAAAACAGATGGAGCTTGACCAAGCTCTAGATGGAACTGTAGTCACAATTTATTCCTTCAGACATCTCTTCCTGCAGAAAGCACAGAATTTCCCTGCTGCAGAAAGAGTGGAATCATTATTGTTTGGACTTGATGGGGGTTTGTTGATGCCCCAGTGGTAGGCTGTTACTCATTTGCTGGGTGCAAGGGACTAAATGAGAGTATACATGCAACATGCAACCATACAAAGTGTGCAATAAACAGAGTGATGAATAACCAAATGGAGACACTTCAGTTTAATGAAATCCCCACTCAGCTCCTGGGAGAGATCAAAACAGATCAGCTCCCTTTTAGTGATAAGAAATACATTATTTCTGTACACATTACCACTCTATGCTGAATGCTAATGAGTACTATGTATGTGTGGCCTGTATCTGCTCTGCCTTACTCACTGAAAAACTAGGTATTTGAATGATCCTTGCCAGATGAAAAGTTGAGAGGCTAGAAAGAAAACTAAGGCTTTGTCAGTGCCAACATGCACAATATTGGATGAATCACATCCTATGTGGGATCCCACATCTCACCTAGTATGAGACATCTTGGATACTTCTAAATTTGAGCTAGTCACCCTAATCTCCCTTGGAAAAGGAAAAGATGTCAACTTTAAAGTGACATTTAAATGACCGCTGTAGGCATTGTCCTTAAGTGTGAAGTAAATTATGCCACAGACTCCAGTGAGTATACTGAGGAAACCTTCATTGACCACGCAAGGGTCCACGGAAGACTCATTTATACGTAGGTTTCCACATGATGAGATTCATTCAAGACAGTCCCACTCAAAAACATCTGCTGCTGAGTACCACAAGGTAATAGAAAGACCAAGTTGCCAGTACACACTGCCTCTGAAACATGCAGAATTCTTCCTTGGCAATGCTGAACCACTGCAAAACACCTCTTGAGAAGCAGAGTCTGACACAGAGCAAGGGAGCACAGAAATCCTCTATCAGAAGACTGTCCACTGCAGTCCCATGTAGAAGCAAGGGACTGCATACAGGTGAAAATGTCCAGTTACATGAGCAAGTTGCTAAACAAAACCACACACAAAAAATGAATACAATGTCTGCGGATGCCAGAGAGCTAGGCATTACATACACTGGATATAGTGGGAGACAGGTAACACTATGGCTAGAAAAATGACCTGGTTACCATCAGCAAGACAGGAAAGTTTTTGTCATCAGATGGAGCTGGAAAAAACAGAGTAAATGAACATTATATTCACTGCAGAGTGTCTCACTGCAGACGGACAACAGCAGCAAGGTGAAAGGATGACTCCTGCTAGTAATAAGGGAGCATTTAATACAAAATCCAAGACCTTTGAAAGATGTATCCAGAAGGTACAACGAACAGCAGCAAAGACTTTGCCCTTGGTGTGATACACGTATTAGCACTGCAGTCCATGCTACAGCCACCTGCCACTGAAACAGCTTTTTCTAAACAAAGCAGTTCTTAATCCAGCGTGGTCATAAGAAAGGAACATGAAAATTTCGGGAAGTAGACCAGCAAGCAGCAGTCAGGGCACATGTTTAAACTGCTGTCAGCAAATCAGCTAGGAAATGGAGTTATACAATTCTGTTAAGAATTGTTCATGTAAACCAGCATGGAGTCTTCTACATTATTGTAAGAGTATGCGGTTTATTGAACAGTATCTGGATACACACAAACTTCAGTTTAGTCAGCAGAATCATTTTAATTTCTTAAAATTATTTTGATCTCTTTGGTCTTTTATTTTTGCCTAAAATTACTTTAACAAATCTAAAGCAATATCTCAATAGGCAAAAATAGCTGGGAAAGTGGTGAAGAGATTTTTTTACTGTTAGTGATGTGTTCGTCTTAGTCACGTGAGAGTAACCCCTCTTCCTCTTTTAGCTTTTGTCTTTCCATCATCCTAGGCAGTAAGGACTAAAATAAATAAATAAATATTTAGACTTATTTTTTTCACCTTTTTTGTACAGTGCCTGGCACAGCCTAAACTGATGCAGTGATAATGCCCTCCTGAGTTGCGCTGCTCAGAAGATCCAGAAAGGCTGCGGGGGATGAGGCAGAGTTCAGTCAAATGGGCAGCAGGGTCTGGAGTAGAACATGTGTCAGCAAGGAGAGGAGAACTGAGAGCAGAAGTCAAGGTGAGGGTGAGGAATATTTGAAGACGGAGCATGTGGCCTTTGCTAAGTGAAATGATTTTGAAGCTGCAAGAATATAAAAAGCAGTAGGGTTTTGCTTAGGCATAAGCACAGACCTAGTGGAAAAGGCACCAGAAAACTGTAACACAGAGTTTCTATGTCTGTGACAAAGATAGAGAAACTAAATATCAAAGACAAGGAAACGTGGGAGAGGCAGGGTAACAGGATTTCTGAAACTCCCTGAATTCGTAGTGCTTCTAACTCTCCTTTGTTTTCAGAGTCCTACTCAGAACCTGTGTTAGTAAATGAGGTAAATGAGCTTGTCTTAATCACTTTCTGGAAGAGAAGACGGGGAGAAAATGCAGTCCTTGAAGGAGATCAGTAGAGAATGCTAGAAAGGAGGATGAGGAAACATAAAGCTTTCTGACAGATCTGGGTTTATTTTGCATGAAAGTTGTGACAGTGACATTAAATACAAATAAACTGGATGCTAATGACAGATTTGATCCCCACATTGTGCCACAACTACCTTCCTCTGAGAGGAGTCAGCTATGTTTACAGAGCCCAGCTATTTTAGCTAAGGATGAGGAAAAGACTTTGATATTATTTCTTTGAATTTACCTGGCTCTATGGAATTGAACAGAGATGAGAGCCGCAGAAATTAAACAGACGAACAAAACTGTACCAGAGATACCAGAGAGGCAAATACCAAAGATGATCCTGTGACATTTGGATAGTATTTGGAGAAGCAAGGAGGATTTTAATTTGCTCTTCCTGTGTACACAGGAATGTTGTGCTACCACAGGAAGCTGTGCAGGTGGGCAAGGGAAATTCTGGAGATCTCCTGACATCTGTGCTAAAAATCAGCAAGTATTCATTTTGTGAGTCTGAACAGCTCAGGAGACTGTAATAATTTTAACACAGGAAAAGGTCACTTCAAGTTTGAGTTTGTCTGGGGTTTATCTCTTTGGCTGAGAAAAACTGTAAATCACAAAAAAGCCAAGAGGAAATCTCATCTAGGATAAAATTGCTTATATTAACCAAACTTCCATACTTGCAAGTTAATAATGGCCTTCTTTGTGGATCATGCATTTTACTGCAGTTCAACTTTATATATAATCCATTGTCATATAAAGAATGAGGCGTAATATCATGCATGTATTTCTTAGTGCTATCAATACTGTAAGATTTTTGACTGCATCCTTCTTCCTACTGCCTTTGGAAAGTAGTCAGGTCATCCCCATGCAGTGATAGAAAATTAAGGCACAGGTTGCTTAGAAGCCACACTAGTACCTGTGTAAAAAAGTCTGCCCCTGAATGGTTTTCCAAATACTGCATTGGAAGTTTACAGCCAGGCAGAAAAATGAATTAGTGTGGCTTTGTCCTGTTAGCTATGGTTTGGGCACAGGGAGATATTTTATCAAGACAGCTCTAGTCAGTACAGTTTCATGAGATTTAAAAATTCAGTGGGATGCTTGAAGAAGACGAGGATAATAGTGCTGCCATCTGCCCAGGACTTGAGCTGGGGAAGCTAACTCCCGGTGATCAAAGGGAGCTGAACAGCCAAGAGAAAAAGCTGAAAAGAGCATTAGTTCGGAGCACAATGCTTCTGGCCTCTGGCCAAAAAGAGAGCAAAACCAAGCATAAGACACTGCGACATTTCTAATGAAAAGAGGAACCTTTTGTACTACCTGCAGGGTGGCAAAGGGCAGTAAGCACTTGGTGAGACCACCAGCTGGAAAGCAGGGATGTGAATGGGCAGTGGCAGCTCTTGGGATGATGAATGCTTTTTTGTCCTTAAGGGTTTTGTATCAGAAGGATTGCTGACAGCAGGTTTCTGTTTCCCTTGTCTGAATGTGGACCAAATCCTGACTTAACACAGGCCAGGTTGTTTGGTGGCCTAGTTAAAATGGGCTTGTGGGCTCTCCATCCCAGTCTTTGTGAAAAGGTGCCTGTCTATGCTGTCAAACACATTCCCTTTCCTGTTTGGTTCTAAAATCTCACTGCTGGTAGTCAGAAACGCATTAATTTTGGTTATCATCAATGTGGTGTTCAAACAGTTTCCCATGCCAAGAATCCACCTGGCTTAGCATCAACCAAGCAGTTAGGATCTCCAAGCAGTTGTACAAGTGCATGGACTCTATTGCTAAGTTCACAGATTTGCTATTGCCATTTGTAAAGATTTGTCACACCATCAGAACCGCTAGCCTTTCAGGCTTTAGTTTTCAAAGAAGTCATTGAATTCAAAGAGGACTGGAGACGAAATTCCTTTTCTGGTGGCTTTGAAAATCAGTAATTTCTATGCTAAGAATTAACCAACTAGTAGTTTGTGTCTCATTCAGTAACTTGATACCTCCTGTCCTCCAAGTCTTCTTTTGGGTCTTTTTAACTTTCAGTGGAAAATGTGTCTCCCATGTGAAGAGACAAGAAAAAAGCAGAGGAAAGTAGGAACTTTGCATTAATAGCCCCCCAAAGCTGCCTTGTTTGTTTTCTGTAAATGTATTTACTTTTATAACCTGCTTGATATTCTAAAATGCACGCATTTTTTAAGCAACAATATCCCAATAAATTGCATTCACAGAAAGTCGATTTAATATGAGGCAAAAGCCGGAACAGCTCAAAAGCAAGAACAGTGCCTTGATATATACACAATATGGATGCATGGATCTTTAATGGATATATTTATATGCATATATAAATACATACTAAGATACATATATAATATATATGTGCAGAAGTTGTTTCTGAACCTTCTGGTGAAATCAATCCCCACTGGGTCAAACACACCCCTAGTAAAAACTGGGGCAAGAACTACAAGATATGTACTTGTTTCAGCTGGAATTTTAAATAGACAGAATGTACAGGTAGTATTTGATCAGACAGAAATGTAGTAAAGTTGCCTCTAAGCTCCTTAATTCTGAAAAGAAATACTTCTGAATGGTAAATTAATAAACAAAATCCTCATTGTTTTGCTTTCTTCCCAGAAATGCCAGGGTTTTCACATTTTCACTATCATGTGTTTAATGAAGAAAGAAAGAATATTCAGTTTCATCCCGCTGATTTTCTATTATTATTTACTAGTCCATTACGTTGAATTACAAAGTTGTTCCAAGGAATTAATAATAATATATACATTTATAAAGTAATGCATAAACCACTAAAGTAGGTGGTTTAGCAAGTGGTTCTACACACCAGCTTGTGTGCAAAAACACCTGTCATACATGGACAAGGTGGTAAATCCAAAAATCCCAAGTCCTACCTAGGCACTCTATTTTTGTAATGCAACTCTACAATTCCAGTTCTAACGCAGAAAACAAACAGTTGAATGGAAAGGTCATGCAGTGCACAACTGCAATCTATAATTAATCATAAATCCAAGCAGCAAAAGTACATCTAACTAGCACTTAGAAAGTAACAAATGTATCATTTCTTGCTTACTGTATTTCCGTGGTCATTAAAGCAGAATATATAATTAATCAGAATAAAAATTGTCAAAGTTGTGTTTTAAAACATTTAACTATCTCTGAAAGAAAATTCCACAAACTGTGAAACTATTGCCTTCTGACTTCAAACACAAAGAAATTAGTGAGGGTAATGCTGGCCTTGCAATGGAGCAGCTGAGATGCAAATCGAAGTTCTCTAGTACGTTTCTTGCAAAACAATCGAAAAAAGTCACCACAGAGATAACAAAGCTGTTGTCAACAAAGGGAAACTGAAATACTATAAAACAAAGCATGAAAATGAATATAAACATAACAATTAAAATGCACTGCATAGAGAGGAGCACTAGCCAGTTTTGGTAGCTTACACCAATCGTGCATTTGTTGAGTACCTCTTAAAATGTGATGTGGGAGCAGAGCTGGACAGGTGCCTTCTCCAGTGCTGCGGTGATTTTCCCTTGGTGACATCTCCAAGATGACTGCTTGGAGATGGTTCTTACCACCGTGCAGCTTCAAAAAAATCTTTATGCAACAAGGACATCATTATATGATACTATTGTTAGCACTGAAGAATGTCAAATCAACCTGGTTTTCATCTGTAGTAATGCAGCCAGTCTAAACTCCCTGTTGACATCATCTGTCAAAGCAGTACAGCTAATAGCGTAACTCCAAACAGATGCAGGCAGCCTTCAAAACTTACCTTGCCACATCTAAACCCACCTCATTGCCAATGCTCTTGGCAATGTTATTGCAGCAGCAGGGGAAAAGGTATGACAGAAAGACAAAAGTATGGGTGCCAAGCAGATCGATAAAGCACTAGTTTTTAAGTTTACTCCACGATTCCCTATCATGAAGTAAGAGCACAGCAGGCCAACAGCAAGCAGGAGAAAAAAAGGTCACTCTCATGGGCATAATATCTCATGCCATGGTGGGACTGGAGGGGTGTCTGCTTTTTGCTCTGCCTCAGAACATATCACTAAGACCAAGAAGCAAACAAGCAGGCAAGTCTTAACTTAGTACACACTTTCTTGTGGTAAACCTGAAAGATATCTAGTAGTTTGAATTTCATTAGAAGACTTCCATTGGGCAGGCTCAGCAATCTTCTCTTTCAATTGCTTCTAAAGGCTGCTACTCATGTACTGGAAATACTTGCCTTCTGCAGCCACAAAGATGGAATAATGAATCTGTACACTCGTACGTAAAATATGTGTATCTATATTATACAGAGATCATTAAATGCACATTTAAAAAATAAATGGCTATTTTGAGTACAATGTAATGCTTTTCCATGCTTTGACACAATGAAAAACTGGACCCAACTCATATACCCAGAAATCTAAAACCCAGTGATTTGATGGTAAAATGTTCAATGTTTGATATGTTTGTACACTTCAGTGACTAAAAAAGGAAAAATCGCCTGCACAAATGGAGAGATAATGTTGAAATTTCCAAGTATTAAAGGACCAGAAGATCAAATACTGAAACATGATGGCAGCCTGCCAAACCAAGTAAAACAATCAAGATCTTTTACTGAATTTCTAGCATTGCTAAAGCTGATTCCTCAGTTAATGAAAAAAGCTCCTTTAGAATGAGGAAAAGTGCACTCCAACCTGTCTGCAATACTGTATTATTAAGAAAAAAAAAAAAGTGGTCGATGAAATAACTTCTCTGCAAGGTTTGCCCGTAGTTCCATGTTGTATAATCGGTTACATGTCCTGTAGTCTAGGCAGAAGTCAAAGCTGCCTGGGGTATCCAATGCTTTCTTGAACTTATGAGGGTGGTAAAATACTGGAACAGGTTGCCCAGAGAGGTGGTAGATGCCTACCAGGTGATTATGGAAAGAAAACTGGATGATTATAAAAGACAATTTTCTTATTTACCAGCCTTCTACAAATTAGTGATTTAAGAGTTTTGTATCCACCATGTTTGAGGATCCAGATCGATTACCTCCCCAATGCTTTTTGAACTCATGATATCCACAAAAATCTGTGAAAATGAACTCTGTAATATATTTTATGCCATATGTAGAAGAAAACTTCACATGTTTTAAACTGCTGCCCTGTGTGTTCTGTAGTTCCCCATGACAAAACCCAGCATATATGAGTTCTCTCATTACCTTCGGACCATCCATAATTTTGTATAGGTCTCATCCCTATCTCAGTCATCTCTCCTCCAAGCTAAAGAAGTTGCAGTTGATTTAGCCACCTCTTACACAGCAGCCATTCTTTGTCTCTGATTATCTTTGTGACAATTCTTTGTACCTTTTCTGTATCTGTTAGACACATATTTTAGATGAGGAACTAAGGCATGCATGTATGCAATACAGAAGAGCTACAGGATTTTATGTTAACATCATAAAATGCTATTTATTTCCTAATATTTTCTAACATTCTATTTGTCATTAAATAAATATGGGAATATAGCAAGGGCCCTATAAATTTGAACTCAAAATTGCAGCCACTGAGTAAAGAGAGCTATTTCCCTAATCTAAAATCCTGAACACAGTACACATGTAGTGTACATGCTGATGTCAAGAAAATTGGAGGAAAATCTGCAAAATGTAATGACATGATCAGATCATATAAACTTTAAAACTCACTTTGTTCAGTTTGGATCAATAATGACTTCAGAAAGTGACAACACAAAAGCCTGCAGACAAGTTTCATATAAATGTGCTTTATTGCAGAGAAGTTACATTATTTACATGCTGCAACACATTACAACATAAATCTATCAAGTATTTCTTGGTGGATGCTGTTGGTTGCCAGATAGCATTGATATAAGAACCACATTATAAAGTGAAGAGACTTACAGCTTTATATAGTCTACAACTTGGAGTAGCTAAAATGTTAAAAGTCAAAAGGCAGTGTTTTCTCAGGCCTGCCTGTTGTCATATGCATGCAAAAGCCTAAGGAGAGCAAATATAAAAGTATTGTCCAGTTTCAGGTCTATGATGCCACCAAAGCTGATGATAGGTGTGTACTGATTTATATTTTAAAGCATATAATCTTGCATAAATTATACAAGTCTAATAAGATTGGTAGAAATCTAATTATTTATAAACCATGTCTTAGAAATAAAGGAGAAATGCAGCCTGCACATGCATTTAAAAGGACAACCTAGCAAATGTTTGTGACCTTAGTGTTTATTACCTTTTCTCTTAACAGATCTGCTAGAAAACATCTTAATTCTAGAGTTGCACTTGGCTGAATAATGACAATGAAACTCCAGAAAAAGACAGCTAAGCAATCTAGCCAATATATGCTGGTGGAGAAAAAACTGAAATACAGAACATTGTTTATGTCTAACTTAGTATGCCTTCATTAAGCAATGTTTCTAGCAGCATCATAGTGAAATAGAATAGTTCAGTGAAGTTTGGCCCCTCATTTTCTTAAGTGTGAATTAAAGTCCCAATTGAATCTGTAGCCCATATATTAGTTGCTAAACAAACTGGGGAAAGCTTTGTTGCTTTCTAAAGGGAAGTTCTCCAATTACATCAGTCTTAAGAGATGTGACTACAACAAGCCTAAAGAACCATAACAGACATTTTTTAAGAAGTGAGGGAAAGGGTCAGGATGAAGGAAAAGAAAACTGAACAAGAATATACAAGCCAATGCTTTCCCTGGTAAATCAGCCATTGTTCTTTTCTTGCCATGCAGCTGGGCTGTTTTATACCAGCCAAGGAATAGGCTTTGTTTCTGTGCTTCTAATAAAATTATCTTTTTTTAAAAAAGAAAAGAAAACAAGCAAAGAATTGTAGATGGACAGCAGTGGCACAGATACAGTCACGCATGAAGGGCTTGATCCTGACAGTGATGCCACCTACCAGGGGCAGTGGTACTGTGTGGGCACCTTGCTGATGTGGCTCCCCTCACCCTTGCTGCACGCTGCACCCCGACACAGCTGCTGCTGAGCAAAGCAGAAGCAGTGTGTCCTCACTCAGCACCAACTTAAAGGATGGAGGGCAAGACAAGTGCAGGTGCCAGGACTGGCAGCTGCTACTGTGAATATGTACAAACATCTTTCATGACTCTCATACGGACTGCCACTTTTAACCTCAGCACCTGGCTGAGAATATGCTGACTCAGTGAGTCAGGGCAACCAGCCATAAGTGGCCGCCCTTGCCTGTTTACACAAACCACTGCTGGGATAGGCTGCAGAACCTTCCCTGAGGGGTAGCAGAGGTGCAAGGTGTTCACTATGCTCGGCAGGTTGAAAGTTGTGCCTCTCTCTGCGCACGGGGTCAGTGTACTCTCCTGGAGGACTCACAGAAAGCTGTGTTCCCAGGCTGGACTCCTTCCCTTGCATCAAAATTTAGGGTTACTTTCTCTCTGAAGCACTGATCAAATCCCACTGAAGTTGATGAAAAAGTTACTAACAAATCCCATGAGTTTCTGGGACTGGGAAGGGAGAATCAAGGCACACCAAGTCTAAACTCAGCTCTTTTCCATACTAAGCAGAAAGCTAGATTTGGTCTGCATGTAGGATGCCACTAGCACTGTGTATGGAAAGTGGGTGCACAAATGTCCAAAACACATGGACTCATATGCCTGACTCCCTTTTACAGGTGAAGAGGGGCTGAAAGGGTCCCGGTTGCAAAATCCGTGTTAAAGGCAAAGACCAGATATTCTAGGCCATAACTACACCCTACAAAAGAGGGGTGGGAGAGTCGGACAGGCTCAGGGTAGCAAAGATCTAAGTCAGCATGTCCCCATGGTGGAACTGAGCACCATTCAGGCTAACCAGGTTAGTTGGGCAGTTTGGCCACTTTAATCTGAAGTTAATGAGCAGAATTTATGATCGAGGCCAATGTGTTTAGACAGCACTGAGACCTGAGCCAATGACCTGGGCCAACTTGACCACAGCTGGCTCAGGTGTTGGCACATTCTCAGTTTCAGCTTAGCAGAGGCAGTAGGAAGATCCATCTTGATCTGTCAGTGTAGATATACCCATAGACTCCTGTCCCTTTTAAAGGACAAAGAAAGTCCTCCACATGCACAGCTTGTTTAAGTCCCCCTGCTCATTTCATTTCATCTTAAGCCACTTTTTCTATGATGCCACAAAAATCAGTTTATACTACATATGTGTAGGTGCATGTGTGTATTAGATAAGACATTTTATATATTTTAAACATATATAAATATTTTATATATATATATTATATATATATTAACACATTCTATTCAATCATCCTCATTTCATGCTCTTCCAGTGAACCCCATCACTTCCCTCAAATTGCACAAGTTCTTTAGGACTGAGTTGTCTGTCTTGGAGTACTGTATAGATAGCCAATTCTAGTGAACAGCACTTTAGTGGTACTGCATTTATATAGCTGAGGGTTTTTCAGTACTAGTGGTATTCCTCAGATCCTTTACAATATGTTCTCAGGCCTTGATGCTGAACCAGCACCGAGACTCATAGTTGTGAATGGGCCATCTGTGAATTAAGCTCATATGCACAATGAGGACTGTAGTTATTACTGAAAATTAGCACTGTATTAAGCACTAATGTTTACTGCAAAAGTATGTGTAAATAAACTATTAAGTAAATAAATAAATAAAATCAAAGCATTTTGGAGAGTGGGAGAGAGATGCCATAATTTCCATTCCCACTGTCTCTTACAATTGCATATATGGGGAAAGAGTAATATTTTGGACTTCTCACTCCATGGGCCAATTTTTTGAGGTTTGCCAACAGGGATAAACAGTACATTATTGTTCTGTATGAACAGCTAATATATTTCCCAGGGTTATCTGGTTTTAGTAAAATAGGTAATAATTTCTGGGGTATATTTTCATTGTCGTTCTTGCTTGTTTTAATAGTGGGATATGCTCAGTATCACCACTGATATTTAAAGCAAGATTTCTGGTTTGTTAGATGATAGTTTCCAATTAGTAACAAACAACAGATAAGTTGTCCTAAGACTTACCAGAATAAGCAGCTAAGACGACTGAATTTCCACTATAAACAAAGTCTTTGAGCATTAACAGGGAAGTGCATAAACAAGTAACTTACTACATATAAAACCCCTGAATAATACTGTATCAAACTATAAATAACAGAGAGTAAACAAAAAAAGAAAAAATCACTACAGAAATCACAGGAAAGAAAAAAAAATATAATCTCCAAAGCTCAAAGGAATTTCCCTATATGAATTACGGCTTCCATAGCCAGTGAAAGACTACTGCAATCCTACATATAAACAAAAAAGTCTACAGCAGGTATTTTAACTTGCAATTAGAAGAAAGTATCTGCAGATTGCAAAAACGCGCTGTTGTGTCACATAATATCAAAGTTATTTGCAAAAATTATACAATCTGGAATGCTTTAATATGAGACACAACAATGTACTTAAACACACAGTAATAAGAAAATGAGAGCAATCATTATATAAAATGTGTTTGGGGGATGCATTGAGTTAGCAGTGCTATCTAGATTAAATATGTAAAGTGAAAAGTCGTCATTTTAATAAGCTGCTCACTGATACCCCTTTTTGCCATCAGGACATTTTTTGTTCCCTACTTCTGCTGGATCTTTAAAGTCCCAAGGGCAAGTTAAAGCCAATTATGGCATTCAGAAATAATTCAGTTGAGATCTACACTGTGTGTTTGTTACCACTGCATGTTTTTCTTTTAAAAGAGAAGTGATTTCACAAAGGCAGGTTTCTTTCATTGACACAGTAAAATCCTTGGAGCAGGGACCATATTCTGGACACTGCTAATCACATTGTTGGCACTCAAGAACTAAATAATAACAACATTAATGATAATGTACTTTGCTTAACTCCTACTTCTTTGTAGTGCTGACTCCTTTGATTTAAGTGATGCTCCTTAGGAATTTTCAGATCCTTTTGGCCTAAGTCCCCTCTGTCTTTCCTATTGTCTTTCTTCTTAATGTTGCTACTCTCCTCAGTCCAAAAGCCTCTTATTTTCGAGGTGTTGCTGTTTTATTTGTACTTATAGCAGAGATGTTTGATAAAGCTACACTTCTTTCTGCATTTGGTAAATCTGGTGTATCATACTCCCAAGGGCAGACTTCAGCTCGAGATGCTAAAGGTTGCTGGAAGTAACTACTTGGCTTATGGGAGTCAGATGAAAACACATTTCTCTCGGAAGAGGCATTTTTTTTCTGTTCTGCCAATTTATTGAGGTTTTCCTTTTCTGCTGCTCTCTGAGGTAACTCTTCCCGCTCCCCAGCACAGGTATTAGGTGCATATCTATTATCATTCTCACGCCTCAGCCTAGGGGAGACTGGAGACTTGGAATTTGACTGGGTTTTGTCATTTTCAAAGACCTGCTGCTCTTGTGTCTCCTGAGTGGCTTCCTCCATCTTCTCTGAAC
Organism: Psilopsiagon aymara; assembly: GCA_024733675.1. NCBI lineage: Eukaryota > Metazoa > Chordata > Aves > Psittaciformes > Psittacidae > Psilopsiagon > Psilopsiagon aymara. Next base: position 44,361 of record JANRGW010006165.1, read on the forward strand.
ATATTTGGTTTGACTGCTGATACCCCTCAGGTGTCTTCAGCTTACGATGAGTCTTCCCCTTTGGCTGGGAAGGGTGGTTTTTCTCCAGCTCTGAGGAAGCAATAGACACATGTTTTTGAACTTTAGAGTCAGAAGGCACAGGACCAGGAGTTTGGTCATATATCTCCCAAGGACAGACTTCCCCTATGTCAAAATTGTCCTTGTGTAGAGACTTACCTGGGCCTGTGTCTGGGTTTGCAGGTGTTTGACTAACCCTTTGCTGTTTCATAATTGAAGACTTATGGGCTTTCTTTGCTTCCTCAGAGTGGGTAGAGTTCTTCTGGTGGGAATCCTTATGCTCCCCTTTATCGGAGACCAAGTGTTTTTTGCCGGCCTCCTTATCCTTCAGCTGAGATTTATGAGATTTAGTGCTTTCTTCCAGACTTTGTGTTTTACCTGTTAGTCCCAGAGTCTTTTCCTTGGCACTAGCAATAACACTGAGGGATTTTTGTAACACAGATGTTCGTGGATGCAGAGGCTTCTTATCAGCACTTAAGTTATGTGCACTTACTGATTTGCACACCAAAGGGACTGATTCAGTGGAGACAGCTTCAACCTTTTCAGGAGCGTTTTTATTTAACTTGTTACCATTCAGTGAGTCCAGTAGTGAATTCTCAGCAGCTATAACTTCCGTGCTTTCTGTAGTTAAGCTATTTGGTTCTTCTGTTTGATCTCTAACATGATCGTAAGTGCTGTGGGACTTTTTTAAGGAAAAGACCCTATTTTTCAAAACCTCCTCTTTTGGCTTTGCAGAACTTGTGGAATCTGGTGGGGTTTTCCTCAGCGTAGCCATGTTCTTCACAGCACTGTGCTCCATCAGGTCCTTCTCATCCCTGGAGCACTGCCTGGTGACCGTCTCAGGGATTTCTGTAATACGTCGCATTATCGAGCGCCCCAACCCCTTTTTAGAGCACCTTTTCTTCTGGAGATGTGGGTTATTAGCAATCATCTTTTTCCTTTTATAGATTTCAAGCTGGGCATACAGTTTTTTCAATTCATCCTGCAAAGCAAAGTGAATGGCAAAACTAGCAGGTACAGAACGAGTACAGTCAAACAAGCAGCCTGATGAATGCATCGCCTACTGCTCTAAAAATGGCATTGAACTTATTCCTGACTTGTCTAATTCTTGAATACACCATTTCTCCATCAATTTGAATCCCAATTTAAGTTCAACCTTTGTGCATAAACGTGTAACTTTCCATAGCTGTGCATCACACAGCATGCACAATTCATATACATTTTTGCTGCATGTTTCAGATTTCACAGGGCTGAGTGTATGCTTTCCTGCTGAACTCACAGCTGTTCTTTACTCTGGGAACATCAGCCTTTTTATCATGTAATGTAGGAATAAAGTTGGGGTTTTTTTTCTGTTAATCATGTGATTTTTTTTAATTTTACCTATACAGTTATGTATAGTTACCAATATGCTACGTACAAATGACTGGTCACACTGACACCACATATTGTTTGTACTTCAGGACAATTCAAAGAGGCTATGAAAACTGATAAACAGCTCTGGCTGTGAATGATTCCTCCTCTTTAGCCTCCAGTATGACTTCTATTACAACTAGTGATGCAGTGTCTCTTCACACCAGTGAATATTTTTCCATGACATTTTACATGATCTGATACCACAATCACTGAGAGACCTAAGCTGGCTTATTTCAGCTGATAACTGCACAAAAATTCAAATTGATGCAATTCTGAATTTACTCATAGGAAAAAGTGTTTTTCTTGAAAATAAATCCTATTTAAATTAATTTTATCTACCCGAATATCTTCAGGATCCAAACTATGTTCACTCCACGCTGAATTGATACTGCTGTTCAGATAGGATCCAGATCGACCCATGTCAAGCTCATCTTCATAAGCTTCTGTAGCTATATCATCTCTTGGGTTATTGCTTGAATGTGAAAACTGCATAAAAAAGATGTTGCCATCAGTTCAAAAGTTTACTTCAGCATTACAGTAGGAGTTTACATCAACAGTTTTTATTGCACAATGATCCTTCTATGGAATTCATATGAATTTCTGAACCCAAATCACTAGCTATAGGCATCATTGGCATAGTCCAGAATATCAGTACTGTATGGAACAAACTCCTATTAATAATGGCTTAACTTGATAAATCTTAGAGATTTTAACAAGAAAGCCCTCTCCTTGAGCAGTTAATTTGGTGCTTACTTGAACCTCTTTAAAACTGCATTTAAATAAAGCTGGTATGGAAATAGACTTTCAGCCAGTATTTCCACTTAGGCTGCTAAAGCCACAAGACTGGATTTTATAATCCATACAGTTTAATAATCCTGCAGAAAGCAATTCTCCCATTTTAGATCCTGACCCTGAGAAGGAAGACATGAGGTGGCAAAACTGAAATTAAAAAAAAAAAAAAAAAGAAAGGAAAAAACCAGCAGGAAATAAATAAAAAAAGCAGACAAGGTAATTTCTCTCTTCTAAGTTTCAGCAAATGCTTGGATCGAGACTAGAGAGAGGCTGTCAGCTATTTTTTTTATTCATAGTGATTCACTCATCTGTTGTTACTATTGTCCACACAGTCATCTGACTTCAGGACTTCATGAATGAAGCTAAACCTTGTGAATCTTCTCTTAATTCACTGCATTAATTGATGTGCTGGAAAAAAAGTTTTTGCAGTGTTACACAGATAATAAACTAAAAATGGAAATGCTGAATCCTTAGTTATGAGTCAGCTTCAGAAAGGTCGGCACATTTTTTAGGTTAGTCTAGAAAGACCTTTCTGAAGGTATGAAGTAAAGGACATGGATGTAAAATAGAAAATAATAAGACTATTTTAAAGACCAGAAAAATAATTTAAAATAAGGCTATTCAGTATCAAGGCTTAATCGATGTGTCCTCTTACTATGACTGTTTACTGTATGTATATTTGACAGTTATCAGCATACCCTATTCTGACACATAGGCAAAAGATAGGAACAGTGGCTTCATTAACCTGAAAATTGCACAAGTTGAACCAACTGCCTGAAAATAACCTTCACTAGGCAAGGCAGGATTCTTTCCTCCTCGTATTAATCACATCAAAATTTTAGGTACTTGAAACTTCTGGAATTTTGAAAGCTGAAAGTAAGAGTCTTTGAAAATGTGTAAGAGTTTCTAAAATAAAAAAAAAAAAAAAAGAAAATACAGCATTTTAGGTAACATAGACGAATCTTTTATCTTCCTATTCTATCAGTTGCTATTTTATACAGAATTGCTTCTGCAGAACATCTATCTGCCTCAGTCTTGGAAAAAGAAAACAGGAGACTCAAATACCTTAGGGATCAGAAGTAGCCCAACAGTGACTGTCACAGTCAAGTGTGTGTGTGCAAAGAACAGCATCAGCATCCAGTCAGACTGAAGTCTCGAAGCAAGAATGAATCTGAAAATAGAATTCAAGGTTTCAATTCAGTGCCTTTTCTCCAGTGCATTAGATTTAACATCTTTAATGTTCCTTTGGTTTCTTTTCACTGAAAGGCCAGACACAACTGGTTTTATTCTGTACTGCTTTCATACAGACTAAAAATGACATCCTCATGCTTTACCTATGTACCACAATTTGAAAACAACTCAGAAAAAACCCACCCTCCAACCAACAAAACAAGCCAAAACAGAATACAAAAGAAACAAAAGACCTTAAATAATACTCTTCATTCCACCTTCTTTACCCTACTTAGCTGTCTTTTTCAATGGTTTATACTGTGACAGCTTCTTTGGCCTGAACTGAGTTATGGTAGCTTATATACATTGAGGATCTGAACAGGTGATTTTAGACTAAGTAAGCACATGTACTATGATAAATTGCAGTGCACTTCATAAGTACAGGATGCCCATGGACTGCAGCTAGAGAGTGCTGATAAACCATCAAAGAGAGAACCAAACTGAAATGCTTTTCAGTAGGGAGCAGAGAAATGATCTTGATTGCAGGATCACCCAGCCCAATGCTGCAGGCCACGAGCCTTGCAAATGCTAGGAAATGAGTGGCTGAACCTCCCAGACTAAGCAATTCCTTGCTGAACTTTCTCAAAGAGTAGTAGAACAAGCAGTGCAGTTACATCTAACTGGAGCATGCTTTGCTTACCTGCTTTACTGCGTTCCCAAAGATAGAAATGGTAAGCAATGCAATGGATGAATGGATGTACCACTGGCTTGTAATTTGCAGGTTTACAAAAATCATTCAGATAAAAATGACATTTGCAACTTATCCAAGTCACAGATGCGTATTTTGCAGAAGCTTTTGTTAACAGAAATAATCTGGCATGAAACGCTGGTTTATATGCCTCAATAATATAGTCATAATTTTTTGTTCAATACTTTGTAAACGAAATGTTTCATGAACAAAATAAAATATTATAATTATTTCTTGCAGAGATGTTGCTATTGAGGGGTGCAGGGATATAAGGAGGCTCAGACTTGAGGTTTAGCTAACTGAACACAACATGGGAGCTATTGAAGATGACATGAGAAACTGCTGGATGCAACAAACAACAGAGCGAAAAGTGAACAAAACTTGCAGACAGTCCTGATGGTGGATGACAAGATTTCATAGGTGGTAAATGAGGAGCCATTTGAAATAAACTTTACAGGTAACTGGAGGAAGCACTGGGGACTCTTAAGGGAGGAGAACCTGCAAGGTCAGTGGTATCGATGGAACTGTATCAGTAACAGCATATAAGGCTGTGATTACCTAGGTAAAGATATTATAAATACCAAATTTGAGTACAGATGTAGCAAGACTGGGACAAATAGTAAAAAAGTAAAGGTTGATTATCTGGGAGAATACAAGGACAGAGACAGAGAGGGTTTAAGGTAGATGGGGAAAGTACAAGCATGGAAAGAAGTGGGGATAAAAAGGGCTAGTAACATGAAAGCAAGTTGTCACCAACTGAGCTCTGTACATGATCACTGGAGTATTTCCTATCTTCTCATTAAATTCTTCTCCTAATGTCTGTGTGATCTCACTCTCTATGCTGTGCATGTGTGTATGTATGTTCAATTCATGACCAAACTTCAGGCTGGACTAGCCAGCACACAGGAGACCCATATCGGGTAGATCCAAGGTCTCAGCCCTTGACAGGCTACAGAGCCCCAAAACTGAAGATGGATATCAGATTGGCTTAAGAACTGTGCTCATATTTGAAGGAACTGTGAATGTAGTGTGATTATGAACCTACATAGGGTGTGTGTTTCATCAGGGAACATGATCAGCTGCAGAGGAGGAACAGAACCAGGATGTACATGTTTCACCTATGCTGGTCCATGTGGTCAGCCATGCGTTGCGTGTGACTGCACCAGTGGATGTGCTCCATCTATCTAGGAAACAACAGCAGCCAAGTCCACCAGGCAGACAGACAGAGGGAAGAAAGCTCTCAGGTCCTGATGGCCACTGGATTTGGTTAACCCTTAACATCTCCAATCCTCAAATACTGTGAAGGCTTTTCACTTGTTGTATGCGTGAAACCTTCACTAAGATATCCACGCCATACCCCTGAAAGCAAAACAGCAGTTGTAGTAGACTTACAGACCTAGCAGAGATAGGGTTTCTATTTGAATGAGATTTTTTCTGTGTATATTTTGCTGTCCTCCATAATACAAGAGAAAGAGCAGGAATTTAATGCTGTGCTGATCTGAAGATAATCAAGAATCCTCTGTTTCTGAAATGAGAATAATACTTTTAAAGGAAAACAAAATGCAAACATTTCAAGGTTTTATTTAGCGTTCACATGAATCTTATATGAGCTTCGTGAGTTTTCAGACTGGATGGCTGCCTTGTAATATAGTAGGTGTCCTTCAGGGCTCCAGTGCTTTCAACTTCACAGCAGCTCAGGTATGTCATATAAATCTGAGTCTTACATTTGCACCCTTTCAGCTACATCCAAAACTTGGTGGGGGAAGACAGAGGCAAAAAAAGCAAGCAAAAATAGAAAGTGAACTTCAAAGAGACTGGATTAAGACTTGTGTATACAGAAATAGACATAATCTTAGGAGGATTCATGTACTTCCCATGCATTTTATTCATTCCTATCCATAAACAGTACATGATATTTCTTCAACAAACTGGCATGTATCAGACAGAGGGTAAAGAAGCAATACAAAATGTACTTCTTTATTTTTTTAAAGAACAAGATCAGCAGACCTTTGGCTGTAGGACTCTTGAGAGGATAAACTGAAGACCTAATCCTTTTGTGTCTCCTTCATAAGGCATGCATTAAAATGACACATTTCTCCCTCTCATCCACAATTACTTTCATCCAGTCCTATTGTTAAAAGAAACTTTCAACCCGCATAATTGCTCTCCGAATGCATTCAACTGCATCTTCTAACATGGCCCAAAATATGATTTAGGAACTTTAAATAATGGGCAAAAATTTGGACACAGAAGCTGTCATATTGGCTATCATCAATACAAAAGTATTGTAACTGAATTTTCTATCTATCTACCAGGAATGAAAAGGAAAATGTTTCTATCAAATTCAGATTTTAAATACTATTTTTGAAGATGTTTGTGTTAGTTGTGGAGTAAAGAAGATCTTGAGAGTGTGTGGATGTTGAGATGTGGGGTTAGGAGAAGCTGAAGGAAATACAAAGTTGCAAGCCTGAAAGGTGCAGACAACTTCGTAACAATGATAAGGGAAAAGAGTACCTGGAAAGAATAGAGATGAAAAATTTGCTTTCCTGCTGTTTACTCAGAAAAAAAAATATGCCTCGTGGAAGCAAACATCAAGAAGGAATTAAAAAATGTGAGTTGCAAGACAGACCAAGGAACAGAGAAGAGTATTTGAAGACTTGTGCAAAGCGTTCACACTGTCTCACATGACATCCTTGTCTCTAAATTGGAGAGACATCAATTTGATAGATGGACCATTCGGTGGATAAAGAACTGGCTGGATGGCCACATGCAAAGAGTTGTGCTCAATGGCTCAAAGTCCAGCTGGAGACCAGTAACAAGTGGTGTCCCTCAGGGACTGGTACAGCGACCGGTCTTGTTCAGCATCTTTGTTGGTGACATTGTCAATGGGATTGAGTGAGCCATCAGCAAGTTTGCCAATGACACCAAGCTGTGTGGTTCAGTTGATATACTGGAGGGGGGGAATGCCATCCAGAGGGACCGTGACATGCTTGTGAGCTGGGCTGATGCCAACATGATGAAGTTTAACCATGCCAAGTGCAAGGTCCTACACCTGGGTCAGAGCAATCCCAGGCACAGCTACAGGTTGGGC
>JANRGW010006168.1:0-10658 GCA_024733675.1 Psilopsiagon aymara
AGTGTGAGGTGTCCCTGCCCATGGCAGGGGGGTTGGAACTGCATGATCTTAAGGTCCTTTCCAACCCAAACCATTCTATGATTCTCTATTTATCAGTGTTCATGAATTCTGTTATTATTAAGGTTAATATAGTAAAAATGCATCAAAAAGCTCAATCTAAATTATACACAGATTCCGTTCTTCTAAAACCTCACATAATGCAGTGGGTCTGGTACTTCATTTCAGCTCAAAGAATTTCTAGCAATATTTTTAATCTCCATCTTAACAGTTGAACACTTTCATATTCGTTCTTTCAGAACACTTGTTTGAGAGCTGCCAGATCTTAGAAATGGTTTGAATCTTCTGATTGAAATCTCTTCAAATACTCACTGAGCAAAAGATGATTCAGAGCTCCTCTGCCTTCCTCCAAGAGAACTCTGTTCCTCAAGAGACAAGTATCAGTTACACATGACCATGAATTCAACAACATATTGTACAGCTCTTCAGGATTATAGAATACTGACAAGCACAAGCCAGCCAGCCTTGAGTTTGTATTGTGGGGCTCTCGGGTATAACGAGGGATTGTAAACTGTCATCCTCCTCCTGAAGTAGTGATTAATATTGTCGTGCACGACATACATAAAATGGCTGTTTTATTTAAGAAGTAAGTTTCTATCAGTTATGCTCACACCTCAAACATAAATACAATTAATAATGCTAGACTTCCAAACATCATTACACAGTTTCTTCAAGCCAGGAGGAAGAAAGAACAACAGCATTTAGCAATTTCCATGCTGCACTGAATGCAGCATGAAAGAAAATAAATGAAAGACAATGAAATCCAAACCCCAAACCTTCTATTTTCTGAATAGAAGCAGTAGCTGAAGTCCTGAGTGGCAAGAGTGTAGGGAAAGGTCCTAAAGCACTTCTTTCCCTACCTCCATCAACTAGAGCTGTTGGGCTACATTTTTACCTGACTTAACAAGATTCTCTCTTTACAGTGTATATTTACTGCCTCAATAAAGACATTTGAAGATTGCCAGCATTTATGAAGAATGATTTGACAAGATCGTGATTTGCGCTCTTCAAATTAAAATGGAGTTGAAAAAGCAGTTTTGGGGCTTGCTTACACAATATGTACAAGATCTGCAGCGTCATTTGCTCTACTGAGCCACTCTTCTACTTGTCTGTAAGTCTTAAAAATCCCTGTGAAGTTTTAAGTGGTCCCTCTCATGTGTTCGAGGCATTTTCTCCACTATAGGGAGAGCAACTGCAGTACTGTTAATAGTTTAGACAGACAAAGTAGTTGAGCTGATGAAGCACCTTATTTCCTGTCACAGTTCAGCTCACTGAAGTGGGCAGAAGACAAACCCCATGGGAAGAAGAGGGAGGAACTGAACAGACTCACTTGGCCATATGGTCTGACTGCACAAGTTGTGTTCCTCGCAGCTGCTCTGCTAAAAACACTCTGAGGTCTCACACAACAAACCCTTGTCTATTCATTGCCATCCTACAAGACACGACATGAACACCCCCCCAAGTACTGAAATGTTTGCATGAGACCAGAAGACACTGATAATGGCAAATCACTGCTCCAAAATCTTATCTGCCTTTGCCAGCACGTAGAAAGAGCTGGACAGAGGACCTCAGTACTCACCAATGCAGCACGCAAGCTGTTGTTATTAAACTGGGGTTGCAGTTCATTTTACAAACCGATTTCACACAAGAACAGAATAAACGAGATTAATACAAAAGTAAATTCTTTTTTTTTGGTGGAAATTCATAATTGGATCTTTCCTACCGGAAAATAGACAAAATTTCTGCACTGGAAAGATTGGAAAGGTTTAAATTCACAGCATTTTGTATCAGTAGAAAAGTAGCAAGTTTTTGTTTGGTGACTATTTCACTGCCAGCAATGAAATAGGTTCCTGAGCCTCAGGCCATCTGCCTGCCTTCATTCAGTCAGCTTCATCATCGCTGGGTTTCTCTTCTGAATCATCATCTTCATACTCCTCATCCTCATAGCCAAAAGCACCCTCAGCTTCAGGGTCAGACTGACCTTCCTCTTCATGCTCATGGGGCTGATCAGACCTAGAGCTGGATCTTGACTGAGCATCATCTTCCTCTTCCTGGGAATGGCTAAGTGACCGGCCTGCACTTGCTTTTGCTTCCTTTTCCTCCTCCTCCCCTTCCTCTTTCTCCTCCTCCTCTTCTTCGTGGTGCTGGTCAGAGGGGGGGCTCAATTCAGCTGCCTCCGCATGGCAAGGCTGATGGGCACAGGGGCTGGCTCTTGCCTCTTCCTCATCCTCCAGCTCACTGGACTGGCCATCCTGGGTGGGAGTTGTGACACCTTTTCTGTTCTCCTCCTCCTGCCAGGACTGCTCAGAATCACTGCTGTCAGCCTCAAAGGATTCCCTTTCCTTCACTTCATCCTTGATGGCCCTGAAAAGACAATTTCCACGTGTGATTTTACTTGCAGGTAAGATGCTCTCCAGCAGGTTTTCAACTATCTTCAGGTAATGTAGGACAAATCCTGGTAGCCTTGGCTGGGCTGGAAATAGGGAAGCAAAAGGGAAGGGGGGAACACTGGACTCTGCTGTTATGCTAGAAAATAACTCAACAGTATGGCTTATATATAGTCAATTCTTTCATTTCTGCTTTCTTCTGAATCATTGAGAAGTGGGTTTTACAAGACTTACTTCCACAATTCAGTGAAGGTAATGCAGAATGAAGTGACTTACTAACAACCTGCCACAGTTTTTGGCGACAGGAACAAACAAAGAAGGTTTTCCTTCAGTTTTCTTTGCAGGGCATTTCAAACCATATCCAGTGCTCTCCTGTGTTTTATGAAATCACATTTAATTCAGGTCAAACAACAAAATACGCACTAATGCTGACTACAGACAGGTATTTACAGGGGAAACACTGCTAGTAAGACAAAGAAACCACATCAAAAATTACTAATTACTAGGGATGGGGGGATCCTTCATTAATCTCTACCTTTCTCTGGCAACAGTGGAGTACTTAAAATCTTCAGCACTGGAATACTGTAGAAATTTGGTTGTTTGTCCTTTCCTTGAAACAAACTCTGGGCTTATCCCCAGCGCTCTCAGTCTGTTGGAATAATGCTTTTCTGCAGCTATTCTGGCATTTTTCTGTAGGCAAACCACAATGGTTACGCGTTATCTAAATGCATTCCACGCCCATCTTTTCATACTTTATTGACAGCAATATTCCATTTCATTAATTGTATCTGGCAAGTGAATGATTATTCACTGCAGGTAAGAATGGCAAAACAAACTTCACACCAGGCTTTCCTTTTCTGTACTAGTTTAGAGCTGGTTTGCTCCCTGTGCCCACTGGCTAATGAAGAGCTCTGTATTCTGTATTTGAGGCAGGAGGAGGAAGATGTGGCCATGTAGAATTGCTCTAAAAAAGCAATATTCACCTTCTTACCTGCTATTTAACAGATTACATAGATGTGTACCTCTGCCTTCTGAAACTCAAGAGTGTAAATTCTCTTCCACCAGGTAAGATCTGAGTGAGAACTTGTCCTCCAACCTACATGGATGCTCCTGCCCCACAGCCAGGAAACCCACACAGACAAGGGATCAGGGAACCAGTGATCTATGACTTGCTGCCTCTCTGGGTTTGGAAACAGGTCAGGGACCGCACTACCAGCATGTGGTTGTAAGGAAATGGAGAGAGAATAATATATACTGCAGCTGAGCTTTATAGCAGACACCTGAATTTTCTGATCATTTCTTTCCCAACTTAAACCTCTTACATTTCTCACTGTAATTCTTTGTTGTGTTTAAAATTACTCACAGAACAATTTGGGTTGGAAAGGATCTTAAGATCATCCAGTTCCAACCCCCTGCCATGGGCAGGGACACCTCCCACTAAACCATGGCACCCAAGGCTATGTCCAGCCTGGCCTTGAACACTGCCAGGGATGGAGCATTCACAACTTCCCTGGGCAACCCATTCCAGTGCCTCACCACCCTCACAGTAAAGAACTTAGTTCTCATATCCAATCTAAACTTCCCCTGTTTAAGTTTGAACCCGTTACCCCTTGTCCTATCACTCATGTTGTAGCTCATGTTGTAACCGATTTGGACGTTTACGACAGCCATCCCTGTTCCCTGTGCAAGCATGCCATCAATATCTAGTCCCAAAACTTAGCAGTATTTATAGGGAGATGAGGCAACAGTGATTAGAGTGGACAAATACTGTCCCGAAAGGTGTGTTCAAGCTATCCTCTGAAGATACCTGACTACAAATGTCTTATGCAGTATCTGAAGATAAGAAGTAATACAGAAGCAAGACAACCTGAGTGACTCTTTCAAAAAGCAATGGCCTTTGTTTTACTCTTTCTTCTATTTCTTGCAACTCTTGCAGATATTCCTGCATTCTCTGCTTCTCGGAATTCCTAAGGGAAACAGAGTACAAGAGAAATGATTGTAATTTATAATACAAGAAGTCATTTTCTACAGCAGTTAAACTGCTCATAACAAACTCAATATTCTCCTACTTAAAGATGTACAAACAGTAAATTACTTTACAGAGGATACAAGCTCTGAGGTTATTGTCTCATTTCACAGCAACTGCCTGCCTGTAAGCACTGAACAAGACTGGCTGGGAAGCTGTCACTCTGGAGAAGCAGAGAGAGGTCCTGGCTACTGAGCTTAAATAGAGTTTGCCCGAGTTTGGATTCTTGGAGTTACTTGGGATACTCAGGTTTTTAAATGCTGATTTCATGCAGATATTCAGGTTGTTCTAAGCAATATTAAGCAGAATACACCATAGGAAATTAATATTGTTAAATAAAAAGCAGTACTTTAAAGTGAAAGCTTGATGGTAAGAATCTTGCCAGTTCTCCAGTCTGTCTCACAAGAGGGGTGGCCAAATTCTGGATCACAGAATCCCAGTCTGGTTTGGGTTGGAAGGGACCTTAAAGCTCATCCAGTTCCAACCCCTGCCACAGGCAGGGACACCTTCCACTGGAGCAGCTTGCTCCAAGCCCCTGTGTCCAACCTGGCCTTCAACACTGCCAGGGATGGGGCAGCCACAGCTTCTCTGGGCACCCTGTGCCAGCACCATCATAGGACACCGTTTTCCTAGTTGGTTAGTCAAGGTCCCAGACATTATAGTAGGATGAGGAAGTGCCTCAGATCATAGCAAGCACCAGATAATCCAGGTAATGGGCCGTAATCCCCCGTGTGTGACAAACACACCTCTTTGTGGTGTTGCCTCTGTAACTGGGCCAGCTCAGACACTTAAGGTCAAGTATGAGAGCAATGGTACATCTACACTCGCGTCTCCTCCTGCCTCCTGCCCTTACCATCCTCTGAACTTCTGCGATGCACAATAGCTGTGCATTAAAGCAAGTTATTCACCCCTTGGAGGGAGTGAACTTCATTGTCACTACTTGCTTGCTCTCTCAGGTGGCTTTCTACAAACCTAATTATCTGTTAGAAGAGCACTTACATTAATGTACCCTATTACCCAGCCTATGCGGAATAAGCATTATGAAGTTAAGCACCTGTACCAGCCTTAATGCATCAGCACCAGGGAAGTAATCTTGCTTTGTAACAGCATAATTTTATGTGCAGACAAGAATTCAGCATGAGTGTGTTACAATATGCCTGAAATCTGATTAAGCTGAAGACTTGAATGTTGGAGTTTGCTGTTGAAAGCACTCAAATCACATCTTGTAAACACACCCACTATTCCTCTTGATTCTCTGCCCTGCTACTGTAACTCGACTTGCTTTCTGCTTCTGTCCTACGGTCAGCAGATCATGTACCCAAGGACAATGACATTGTAAAGCTCCTCTTATTAACAGTATCTGCTGGTTGCATTACAAAAGCAATTGTGTTTGAGCTCTGACTCGAACAAAACAGTCACTGCCTCTACCTCGGACAAAGAAGGCACTGCCCTCTTTGACCTGCATCTCTATCACTGCATCTCTGCTGCTCAGGACCATGTGTAAGTCCTGCTTCTGCCCATGTGTGCTTTGGGTACAGCCCTTACCTCCACCTGCATTGCCGACAGATCCCTGGCTTTAACCATATTCCAAATGCCTTAAGGTTTAGTATTGAGAGTTAAGAGTTGCTAATTTAAGCTATGAATCTCATAATCAGCCCTATCTTGTGATCATTCATGAGTGTGAGGTGTCCCTCCCCATGGCTGGGGTTGGAACTGGATGATCTTAAGGTCCCCTCCAACCCAAACCATTCCATGATTCACCCTTGTACTGTTTTGCCCTACCACTGTCAGTTACTGCTATTTGCTTGCTTACTGGAAATCAGGATTCGCAGCCGCTGCCCAGGATCCTGCCTATGCATGAAGCAACAGAGGCAGAGCAGTCAGTACCTCTCACTGTCACCACGTACCACCAACTTAAAAGGATGATGCTGCTGCAATGCCATGGTGCCAAGAGGGATGATGAACCTCACTAGAGACTCAAACAGGACTAATTTGGGGTTTTTTTTCCCTAGGAATTATGAAGAACAAGAAGCAGAAATGAAAAGCAGAAAGAAGGCCAAGCAGCAATTCTGGAGTCAGATCAGCACCGGGGAGCTGGAGCCATCTGCACTGGCAGCTTACAGCACACTGAGAGGGCCCTGATGTTATTCCTTGAGTGCTACTTTTCTTCAAGCCCTACAGAAACAGCTTTCCAGTCTCTATCTCTAATAAGGTACTTTTGGATCCCATTCCTGCCAAGCACCAGCAGCTTCCTGGTTTGCTGCTGATGCCTGTGCTACATTGAAAGAATATTCCTGCTCTCATTTTCCCTCTCAAGTGGGGTCCTCCTGGGACAAAGTAATGAGTTGTGACTTGTTCATTCCTGTAGGAGACAGCAAGCACCAAAGCTGTACCAACACCTGACAATCCAGCAGAGCAAGGGTATTCTGTCACTACACCACTCCTTTTCCTTTTGATTTAGCAATTGAGGACACACAGAAGCTAATCTGTAAATGCTGTAAAGGTCAAAATCCTGAGAACAGGCAACAATTTCCCAGTTGGAATACTGCATTTGGCCACTTCTTTCCTAGCTGCTTGTACAGGGTTTGATTTAGCAAACGTGGAACTACATAAACATGGACTATGCCATCTTTTACATTGTATGTCTCTCATACAATGTAGAATGAGATCTCCAGGATCAGGGGAATGCCATCAGATACCTGAATGTTCTTAATTTGGATTGAGACACCTGAGCAAGGCTCTGATGGGGGTCATTGGCCTCAGCCCGAGTGGTTACAACTTTCTGGAGTCTTTTTGTTCTCTGTTTCTGCTTTGTTCTGATCCTTTGCTGTTGTTCTTCCAGCTTCCTCTTTTCCTCAAGTGAACTCCTGGTGGAAACATAAACTAAGGCTGAATTCACTTCGAACCAAGAGCAAGACTTCAAAGGAAGCTTTGGCAAAGAGAAAAGCAGGGTGAAAACAGGGTAGGTGTAAGAGAACAGAAGGTATGCGCCAGTTTAAGGGATTCAGGGCTATCCCGGGAAGCAGAGGGCATTTATCCCGTTCCTGCCCACATGCTGACCAAAATGCACTATTCTTTCTCTAACAATCTGAAGTTCTATTTTGAAGTATTTTAAGTTATAATTAAGCCCTTATATTAATATACATTAATTTCTATATCCACTGCATGGAAAAACGCACTCCACATATAGAAATACAGGGGAAGACTGCTCTTAAAGCACACACACAATGCAGAGCACCACTGCAGCAGTCACCTGATGGCGTGTATTCGACGTCTTGTGGATTCTGTGATTTTTGGTGATTTAGATCCTCCAAGACGCGAATTCACCCTCGAATGTCTCATTTGGGGTTTACGTCTCGGAGAGACATATGGCCAGCGTGTTTCCTTCAGCTTCTCTTCATCCTCTTCAATGTCCTTCAGTATCTTCCCCTTGTTCGAGGGAATAGATGGAGTACGGAGGCCAAAAGGTTCACAGACTGTCAGGTGCTTCGCTTGTTTCTGCTGCAGGAGCCGCTGCTGAAATCTCTGGTGTAGCAGTTCAAAGTCCGGAACGCTTGATTTGATCCTGGGTTTCTGCTCTGTTTGCTTTGGTTCCGTGCACTTGGCTTTCTGCTTTTTACTGGTGTCCTTTGAAGCCAGCCTGCTGTTGGGGAGAGATGAATTACGTAGCAGCTCCTCAGCTCTCATTCTGATCCTGATCTCCCTGTAGAGCTCCTCCTCCTTCAGCCTGTCATTAACAGCCGGGCTATAGACACACCTAGGAACTGGTTTGGCTTTGAACAGTCCTGTTTTCTTTTCAGGTGCAGAAAGGTCTCTCAGTTGCATTTTCCTCATCTCATTCCTTTGCTTCTCTCGCTCAATGAATTTAAACGGCTTCTGACAAGCCAAGAGCTGGAGTTTGCTCCTCTCCTTCACAGACCTCCTGCGTTCCTCATTGCGCCGCAGGATTTCATGGTAGAGCGGCAGGAAGACAGCAGCGGGCACCGGGTTGGCTCGGAACTGCTTCTGACACTCTGCTTCCTCCTCCAGCTGCTTCTTCAGTAAGTTGTTCTCCATTTCAACCAGTGACTTTGACTTGATGTTCTGCTCCTTCTTCCTGGCTTCCCTGAGAGTCATCTGGAAGGGCTTGGGCACCGTCACTTTGGGTGACCAAGCTCTCTGTTTCTTCTCCGTGGATCTGCAGGCGGGTGAGCGGTGTTTGGTGCGAGGGATGTAATCTTGCACAGAGAACCCATCCCACATCGTTTCAATCCGATGCTTGGCAAGTGCAGATGATGGAGTTTCACTCCTGTTTTCTTCAAAGGCTAATTCTCTGTCAGACCCCTCAGATACACCTGAGCTTAAGGGATCGCTTAAGTCAGAGTCTGAAAAGGATGTGTGCAGATGTAGAGGCTGACATGAGCTCTTCTCCCAAGTTGGCCTTGAAAAAAGTGAAGAAAAAGGTGTTTTGATCCAGCCCAACACTGGTGCAAAGCCAGTAACTTCCACTGCAAGGTACCATCGTTAGAAACAAAACTCAACAGTGCTGGTGGGGAAAAGGAAAGGGTAAGAGAAGCACATAGGGCACTCACTCAGGCCTGACCATAGGTTTAAGTCAGCGCTGGTCATAAACAAGTTCTTAAGGAAACACACTGTGCTGTGTTAAACATGCTGCCCAGCCTCTGCTGCACACACACTTGTAACTCTCACAGCCCTTTAGCAAGGTGAAGAAGCATTTCTGTCATTAAAACTACCTTCTCCGCGTTACCTGCTCAGAGGAAACGGGGACAGTGACACTTTCCAGGCCTAGAAAACCAACCCCACAAACCTGGTTTACATCTCTCTGCGAAGCGTTTCATCATACAACCACAGCTTGGGTTGTGTTGGAAGGGACCTTAAAGCTCACCCAGATCCAACCCCCTGCCACGGGCAGGGACACCTTCCACTTAACCTAAAGAGAAAAGGCACCACCAAACTTACCTGCAGCACAAACCCAGGGGCTGCTCTCTTCTCAAACGCAGCTTATCCCGATACAAGCTTTCCAGCTTGGCCATGGTCTCCAAGTGCGCGTTCTTCAGCTCCTGCAGCTTCAGGTAATACTCTTGGTTTGAATGGTGCATTTCGGAGAAGTCTATCTGCTTGTCACAGCCTCCATTCAGAGCCAGGGGCTGCTCCCTGTCGGTGCTTGAATCCAAATCAAAACCATCCTATGAGAGAGGGATGTTTGCAAAGTGTTCTGATTGTTAGAAGAAGGGGGAACAAGGTCCTTCCATTGCTTTAGCCTGGTTATGCTAATGAATAATGCAGTAATGCCAAATTGAGATACCAGGATACAAATGTTAACGCAAAGCTACATGGAGTAATCTCATTGTATGGTAATTGATATACTACAGGCCCTATTTAAAGCATGTAGGATCCCCAAATCTGCCCTGTAATCACTATATTTACAGCAGGAAACACAATCTAAAGGATTTACCAAAAGAAACCTCTGTTGTCATTTCACCCTTGATTACTGTGCAGCTTTAGGAAAGGCCCCATTTAGAAGCAGACCCACAGCAGAACCTTCCCTGCCTCCCGTTCCCATCAGGTATCTTGTGTGTAAACGTTTATTCCCCTTTCCGTAAGTTGCTGCGGAACAGCAGGGACGCTGAGGGCTGCACTGCTGCCCGGCAGCTTGCGGCTCTGTGCAGGCAAGCACCTTCTTTAAGTACTTCTAAAGCTTACACGTTAGAGAAGTCACTACAAGGCCTCCCTTTAGTCACCCCTATGCACCACGTTTAACAAACATCCAGGACAGTTTCTTTATCCCCACATTAAGGCTTTTCCACATGGAGATGTTTCAGCGAGCTCTGACCTTCCCACAAAACATCGCGGGTATGTTCTGTCAGGTTTCCACTGCAGAACACGTTTTCTCCGCAGCACCCAGACCTAACGCGATCAAGGAAGCGAGTTTCAAAAGCCGTTCCAGAACGGCACCATCCGCCTCCTCCTGAGCCCATCGCGTGTAAACCCTCCGGGTCCCCCCTGGACCCGCGGAGCGATCCCGGGCTCGTCCCGGCCTCGGCACCTCCGCTCCTTCGCTCCTCTCTCCCAGCCGCGGCCGCTCCGAGCTCATTACGGGATTGGCGCCGCGCATCCGGGACGAGCCGCCCGTGCCCCGCCGCCACCGGGAGCGGCGAAGGGCTCCGGCGTAGGGCGGGTTCAGGCGG
>JANRGW010006170.1:7195-26190 GCA_024733675.1 Psilopsiagon aymara
TACTAAACTGTTATCTCAACCTGTGGGAGTTGCATTCTTTCGATTCTCCATGTAGCAAACTGTGTGGCTGATTTACGGCCTAAACCCCGACACTAGTATAGAGCAATAAAAAGAAAACCAGGTTGACCTAACTTCATTATTCTCATAAAATGACCTCCAGCTGTATTTTGAGTTTGAAAAATCATTTTAAAAACTACAAAATAAGTAACTTCAAAAGAGACTCTGATTGAGAAATAAATTGAATAGAGCTTCCTAGCAGTTTAGATTTATGCATCTTCTCCTGGATTATTTGCAAAACAAAATCCCCAAGGAAATGACATTTATGTAAAGTAGTTACAGAGCAATGTATGGGACTTTCATACTGCATTCTCCATGAGATATTCATGGTAAATGTCCCACATGCCATTTTAATAATGTCTAGTAAGAAACAAAAATGTCTAATGAGGTAGTCAAATGCCATGGTCAGAGCGTTTTAGTTTGTCCATGTACAATGATCATAACATATGAAGTAATATGATTTTATTAATTCATTATTAATTTTATAACAATGTTTGGCATAAAGAAACATATCCAAAATTGCAAGCCCTATGATTTCATAAGACATTCAAGGGAATTATAAAGAGCATGGAAGTTGTTTTCACATCCTTGTGAGCCAAAATATGATGTCATTTCCAGCTGTAATTGTTTAATGTGAAAAACAATAGCTTTCAGTTAACACAGACTTATACAAGATCGCAAATTTATTTCCACACATCGCCATCCTAATACTTGTGTAGGAGTGGAAATTGTTATGAGCAGCTTATCTTCTTTTTTAAAATTTATTTAATATTGAAAGTAACTACTAATTAAATTTTCAGTTCATAGAAGAACTAGCAACTGTTTGAATAAAAAAAATAATCAAAAAAAAAAGAAAAAAACAGAGCATCCAAATCCTGGCACCCTATCCTATTACTCGGAATCGTACAAACAGAACTCAAAAGTCAATTTGAGTGACAAAAGAATTTGTAAATCAAGCTCTTGAAATTAGGTAAATAGAGCACATAGATATTGCACTATCATGACTACTTGGTTCTAGATCAATAGTGACATCTATAACCACTACACCAGTCATTTGCTTTGTTATGCAGTTAAACATTACCTACTTAGTTTATCTTTGTGCCGTAGCTATTGAAGTTGCACCAGACTGCAGTCTGTCTTGTCAGACTTTTCCATGCAGTGTTTTCCAGCTATAGCTTTTCCTGTCCACTTTTCCTATGTATAATTGTTGAAGTGAACAGAAACTGGCGCTGGTGAAGAACCAGTGTGCTTAGATCACTATTCAAGACCTCATGAATTTCCATTTAGCTTAAGTGGCCTCATGGTGTATTTCTACCTCCGGTGAGTAACTGGAGTGTAGTGAAAAAGCAAGGCTTGTTTTTCCCGTAAATATACAGTTAAAGTTTCATCTGAAATGTCTACGTATCTCTGTTCTTTTGTTGGTTTTTTTTGGTTTTTTTTTTTTTAATAACAGCATAAAAGTAGAGTACAAAACTGGTAATGGTCAAGTGAATTCTCCCAAATGTAGACTTTATTCTCTAAAGATGATAATCAAGAATCTTTCGTGAGGTCTGAATTCTAAAATTTTCTGTTGACAAAAAGCCTATGTCAGCAATCTTTACCAACTGCTTAGTGTTGCTGTTAGTAACTCTCCTGTGTTATACCACGTTTATTGCTAAATAATTTCCATTTCAAAAAGGACCTAAATCTCTATACAGTGCTCTTCCTTATAGCAGGCATAGTATTTTACAAGCAGCATTGGGCATTCCAAAAACCCTTGAGATATATTATTTACAGCCTAAAAAAGTACTACAGATACTGCTGCCAAATGGTGCTTTCTAACACTAAGAATAGATTTGGGGGTGTGAAACAGATATATTTAATATCTGTTTGTCTTCAGTAAACACTACTGATCTTAAAAGCTATTGCTAGCATTATTATGCACTACTGAAAACTTTATCTGCATGCCAATACTTTTGCCTGTGATACCTTTCACTGGTTTAGTATTTCAGAGAAGTGAGTTTCTGTGAGCAACAACTTAATGGAAAAGTTCTGAAATCTCCTACCATAAGACCTGTTATTTAAGAACTGTAACTGTCACCTATTTTGTTCTAGACTCAATACAAACACTATCATATGCTACAAGAAGGAACCTCTTTTGGGGCCCATTCTTGGGCCATACTTTTTGTCTTAGTTAAGACAATTACTTTTTAAAAATACCTTTTGAAGAAGAAAGAATCTTCTAAAAGATGGGTGAAATATGCTTAAGTCGAGCACATTTGCTAAAACTTGTCAGATGCTTAAGTCGAGCACATTTGCTAAAACTTGTCAGTTAAGTATCAAACAAATGAAAATATTTCTTTCTTAATTTTATAAGGCTAACAGAATTTTTGCTGACATTTTTATTTGCACATTAATGCAATTTCAAATTCAACAACCTACTTTGGATAAAAGGAGCAGCAAATTCATTCACAGAGAAAAAGTAATTAAAAGCTAAATGGGATGAAACAAGAAAAAATATAGCTGCTTTCAGATTTTCACAACTCTGTTTTAATGGGTACCTCAAACTTCCTACAAAAATCTATCTTGTTAACTAGAATAATGTCACTCAGTACTCAGGAAAATACTGTAAAACCAGTTCCCAAATATGTTAAAAAAGTTGCAGATTATTCATGACTCATCATATATAATTATGTTGTCACCCCAGCCATAATAAATTAACGTAATTTTTCTAAATAAAACAATTTACAACACACAGAATTATGATTCTAACTCAGGATGTGAAACATCCTGGTTAACTGGATCTTCAAATTAAGCTCCTCTCACTATATTTGCATCCATTGTATTTCCATTAGTTCCTGTTTAATTTCATCAGCATTCTCTGTGTTGAAGATGGATTGGATGTTTAAACTGCATTGTGGTGGCATAAACATAGCCACAACATTCATTTTGTTGATGAATCTCATTAATTCTACCACAGGAGCAGTACTGAAAAACAGCAATGCAACCTTTTCTGTTGGTTCAGAAAATTGAGGTCATCCTTTGACTTGGCACACCATGTTCAAGCTATATGTATCCAAAAGTATTTTCCAATTTTTCTTTTTCTCTACATAACTCATAATAATATCATTCCTAAATATGAAAGCTAATATTAAAAAGCTGCAAAGAAAAGAAACAAAAAAGGTAATATGTTACTCATAAATGGAGTCTAATATAATTGATTATCAGAACGAATTTGGTATACATTTCTCTTTCATCAGCTTGGAAAATGTGAGGGCATTTGGGTGACATTTAGTGTTTTGGTAGAAGCGGCTTTGATTTTGCTCTTATTTCTTCCAGATGTATCAAATGGGAAAATTTTACTTATGTAAAATCTCATGACCCGGTACACTACCTTCAAAATGTTTTAATACAAAAGCAGGCATATGACATCAATCCTTATTTTTAAAAATACATTTTTATAAGCTTTTCTTTGTTCTAAGTGTTTTTTTAAACCGTACTTCGTTGTCAATCACAATTAAGGGGAGTAAATATTATGAAAGATTCTGCTTCTAGTCTTTAGAAGCCAACAAAATCCAACTGTTTAAATTGTGCAAGACCAAGCGATTCTGATAGTCAAGTAGGATGAATCACAAAAATATCATAACAATGGAAAGGAAAGAATGAGACTTGAGAGCTAAAGATTATTCTGTGTAGGTGATTTCAACTGCTTTTCTTTAACCTGAAATTATGGTAGAAATCATCCAAGTAAAAAAAAAACACAGCATCAGCAGTTTACAGGACTCAGAATATAACCAATTTTGCTACAAGGGGAAAAAGATAATAATCCAGTCCACCAAAAAATATTTTCAAAATAAATATCACTCATGCTGCAGCATCTCATAGGGGAGAATATGAAAAGTATTAGCAATAATGGATCAATTTAGTACAGACAAGCAAAGGGGAAAAAAACAAAAAGCTGTCATGGTTTCATAACCTCCCGTATTGTTTTGGATAGTTCTTAAATTGAACATATTTTTTGCACATAAAACCACTCTCTGGTTTCAAAGACGCAAGTACTGCTACAGTGATCTTTAGAAAGCATACCCTTACATGTTTGATTTTATGTTTTCTGCAAGTTCCTTGATAGTCTTATCCTACAGTCTTACTTAGCGCGTTTAATACTGCCTTTCAGAAGAGTTCATTTTATTCCTTGGTATATTCTGTATATCACTACTGCATGTGCAGTATGGATGTGCAGTGATAAAGTACTATGAGCAAAGGGAATTCATTCTGTACTCTTAGATCCTGCTTGCACGTTTATGTGTCATGCAAAATTGATTAAGATAATCCAAACTTTGGTCACTTATAAGCATCCTTAAAAAAATCCCAACTGGCAACAAGAACAGTTCCTTTTTCTCCACTGAAATATGTAATTTCTTCTTCTTCAGAAAGCTCTACTAATGTCACTGATGTAAGGATGGCTCCTGAGTTATGAACAGCAACTCTATCCATTTCAAACCTAATTGCACTGAAGCCCTGAAAAGCCACAGAGAGAACATTACATTACTAGGAAAGATAGTTGCTTGCATTTGTCAGCAGTCTTACACCTTAAGATCCAGAGGTCTGGCAAGTGAAAGCTGTTATAAGTAACTGAACTGAAACAAAAGGGTCTCTTTGAAGGAGTAAGTACAAAACACTTGGTAAGATAAGTCTCTGACACTAATCTTCATAAGATTAGTCTGGCACTCAATGTTCAGCCCAAAGCGTGCAAAAGAAAAAAAAATACTGCTTATCTCAACACTAGAAAGCTGAGAAATGTTGACCTGATATATATTATATTTACTGAAAATCAGTTGTCCTTATAGAAAATGTCATGTGGTGAAGTATTGTCTTCTGAAACCAATGACAGTACTCTCAATGAGTTCAGAAGGCCCACGACCTCATCAGTCTCAGAGTGTTCAAAGGGTGGCTGTAACTTTTACTTCTAAATTTCCCCTGAAATTTAGAAACTGAAGCCATTGTGCACTAGTCTTTGCCTGGTGTACGTATCATTGTTCTTACACTTATTAAAAAAAAGTAAAATACTGTCTTGGAGGCTGAAATCAGTTTGGTGGATTGATTGCTGTTTTTTTAAATGGTCTATTAGCAATTCCAGTTTTCTAAGCAATATGAATATTTGAACATATAGAAGAAAAAAGCTTATTGTCCTTTATTGTAGACGTTCCATCTTGGTATGCAAGATCTCTTGACATTCTGCTTTCTTAGGCTGAAAATTTGAAAAAGATTCACTGAACGCAAGCATTCCTGATGCCATTTTATTGGATTTTTTATTTAATAGATGTCATGTATTACAGTATACTGCACAAAGCTAAAAAAAAAAAAACAAAAAAAAAAACCCACGCCAAAACACTTTAAAAATGCATTTAAGTTACAAACCAGTAAGTCTGCTTGATTTCTAACCCAGCACTTATATCTGCATTGCTTTTTACATTGCAAAATCAATAACAGGACACTGTATGAAAACAGGGAGCAACATATGCAATGAAATGAGAAAACAATAGAATTTTCATATAGAGTTACACATTACAAGATACCTTTAGCCAACATACTGATAAACTTGTCTCTAAATGCTTTTAGGCCATTTCTCATTAACCCTTAGTAAGCATTTATAAGTCATAGTCCATTGCAGCAAATTCCTGTTATTTATCTCCCCTGCTGCTTTTTTAATCTTTTGCAATGCATTAAATTCCTTTTTATTTGTACATGTACAAGACCCTTTTCAATTATTTTTCTTACTACTATTGCAGTAATATGTCTAATATTGATGCAAAATATGCAGTAGTAGAAAGGACTGTCACCGTACAGGATACTTTACCATGACTGAGCTTGTTCCCATTTCTAATCATTTCAGTAGGAGACTCCTTACTGCTTTGTGTCTTACTATTGTCTACATAACGTCTTGGTGTTTCAAATTCAAATCAATTATGAAAACACATATCTTAATATCTGCTGCCTGCAGAGTCTGGACTTTCTATTTTTTCTATTTTTTAGGAAGAAAATATGATTTTGCAATACCAACTTAGATATACAAAGGGCTCAGATGAAAAAATAATGCAGTTCTCAGGCTAAGCACTCCATTTAGTTGTTTTCAGCTTTAAAGGTGATATGGGTAATAGTTGCAAAATCAATTGAGTTCTTCGCATCTACCTATTATTATCAGATCAAAACAGTATTATTTAAACTGAGTCTGCAAACAGATCCCATTTCTTTTCTTTTCCTGTTCTAGTTTCTAACAAATCTTAGCAGAAATAAGGTCCTTTATGTTAGTAAGAAGAAAAAAGTCTCTTCCATTTGTAAATGATCCTGAATAGCCAAGAGTGTGACCAGCAGGCAATGACAGGCTTCAGTACAACACACACACTTGCCAGCATCATGCAAAATCAGCTTTCTGAATCTAGTTCAGTTTTTTAAGTATCCTAATAATGCACCAATACACTTTGGTTTGCAATGCAGTGCAACTCTGCTGTTTATATGTTATCATTCAAAGTAAAAGAATTTTCATAATTATAGGAGAAAACATACCTAGGAGTACTTTTTATGTGCTATATTTTCATATAAAATACTTTTTTTCATTCCTATAAAAGACAATGAAGTTTAGTTTTGGTAAGCAGGTAACTAAAACCTGTCAGTTTTTCAACAGCTTCTTTTATTGTGCCTTAATAATTTCTTTGGAATTATATGTGTTCATTCATAATTACTTTGCCTAGCTACTTGTTCTTAAAGGATATCTCCCAAGTTTAGAAGTGCCTATTCAAGCATTCTTCAACTTATGCCGTATTCTCATTGGCTTATCAAACTCCAAATTTCTTTAATTTTTATAAGTAAAAATCTGAGCAGAATCTGGGAAGGGTATAACCACAGACATGAATTGTAGACACCATGAAGAACCACTGTATAACCTGTACTGTGACTGTTGCTGACTTGTTCCAATGGTAATGCATAGAAACGTACCACTCTAACTGAACCTTGGTGACCACTGTATGAACTCAGCTAATTAACTGTAATGGAGAAGCCCATACATGGTTTCCAGACAGTACATGTGGATGACACTATCTACAGACATTGTCTTGGCCTGACGT
Source organism: Psilopsiagon aymara (assembly GCA_024733675.1). Lineage (NCBI taxonomy): Eukaryota > Metazoa > Chordata > Aves > Psittaciformes > Psittacidae > Psilopsiagon > Psilopsiagon aymara. Next base: position 14,353 of record JANRGW010006170.1, read on the forward strand.
TAAGCAGCATACTCACATGTAACAATCCTTCACCTGACAGCAGAAATAATTTATAGATTTGTTTACCTCTAAGAAAATCCTGCATATCTGCAAGGACCAAAGTGGTGACACATCTTACCAGGGACAGGATCTGTACAGTGTGCCAAAATTAACCTGAAAGGGCTTGGCTGATGCAACAGAAATGAGTGTCCACCAGCATCACCAGGGACATCAGGTTGCTATCACCTTTCCCATGGCTTCTACTAACATCAGAAGGGACATAGGTTATTATCACCTTTTCTATAACTTTATTGCTGTCACCTTTTCTATTATTTCTATGCTTTGCTCAATAAACTAGTTAATTAGCTATGGATGCTCATGTCTTTCTCCTTGAGATCCATAAAGAACCAGTACATCCACAGTGCAAAGCAAGGAGGCCTATAAGGAGGCCAAATAAGTGCACCCCAACATGGCTAGAACCTCGCTGTCAGAAAGGTCAGTATTGAATAACTCATTTTTCCTGAGTGAAATTAAAGATCTGCTACTAGTTATTCTTCTTTTCTGTGTTGCCAGACTTTCATGTACTAATCCTGTGAGTCTGCTACACAGCACAAATGAGCATTATGAAATAACAGTGAATAGAAGAAAAAAAAACCACAGTAAGGAAAAGACTGTATTTTCACACACCACTAAGGCTTTTGACTATGTTCTTTGTGATGTTCGCAGAGTAGATCAGCTTGATCATTAGGCAATTGTCAGACAGGCCTCAGGCAATAACAGTATCCAGAAGACATTTTAACCAGTATAAGCTTCTATATGTAAATTAATGGGAAAAAAGAATACACATGAACAAACTAGATTATCCATGGATTTTTACCTTTTTTTTTTCATACATATGTAGATGGTTCTGTGGAAAAATTTCTAACTTTTGCTCTTGATAAGCTTTTTATAGTTTATTTTTTAGTCACATAGGATGCTATTATAACTAGCATATAGAATGAGTTTAGTGAACAAATTCACCACAACAGATATTTTGACACCAGTATACTTGATTTAAAATTTTCACTTCTGCTCAAACTGCAGTATTTCAGGTTTTGGAAACTTGTGGGAACTAAAAATGCAGGTTTGCTTCATAGATCCTTCTGCCCATTTCAGGAATCATTATAAATTATCTCAAGTAAAAGTAAGGGAGAAAGTGTAGATTTGAATCACTGATCTAGAAAACATTTTAGCTGAGTATGGTTTCTCTTTTTTTTTCCTTGGATCAATGATGTTAAAGTGCTGTGGTTTCACACAATGGATGACATGAAAAATGAGAATGAAATCCAAAGCCTTACCTAAAAAAATAAAATTGGAATCTTTATGATTCTGTTCTACTGTGGAGGCAGAGATGTATTGATAAGTTATGGAATAACATCTGATCTGCAGTGCAGCTTCTGGGCCTGAGTCTAAAAAGATCAGATGTGCTAACTTTAGGCTCAATCTCAGCTACCACTGGGGGATAACCCAGCTTGTTTTGCCTTCCTTTTTTCCATTTGGAGTATGTACAAATACAGTTACTACAGAGGAGACATTAGAATACGTTACCCTGGGGCAATAGCCTGATCCAATGGAGCCCTAAGAAGTGCTTACAAAAAAAGAGTAGATCTATTGTTACTAATGAAACCTACCAATTTATATCTCAAAAATAGATGTGTTTTGTTGTTTAGCTGTTTAGCTGAACCCACAGTCACTCATCTTTAAAGGAATGAGTTGGATTTCAGTGTTTAATAAATCTGAATCCATTTCCACCAGCTCAATTATATCACCTTCAAGCATTGTGTTAAGGATTCTCTACATGAGAAGTTACCATGGAGCAGCCTGTCTTCAGTGGCTTTTCAATTAACTCCATGTTTGAAACCCTCTGTTTCTGGAATAAGAGAGACTACTGGAATAAGAACTTTTCTGGAATCAGAGAAATTGCAGACAGACTTAAATAAGATTAGTTAAGCAGTTTAAATTGCATAGGAATTAGAAATCTTAAGTCATAGTTTGAAGGCAATGGAGTTACAGCAAACTTGGGTGAAAATGAAATTTCCTCTCCCATAAAACTGCTCAAGAATGATTTGATTATGTTTGTTAATATTTTCTCTACTGTAATTATTTCCTTTTCCCATTAAAAAAAAAAAACAAAACAAAAAAAAAAAAACAAAAACAAAACAACAAAGCTTTTATAACACTTATCTCCTATTATCACCCTTATCTCCTTATTAGTATTCAAAGCTACTGCTTAGAAGAGAAAATTTGGGGGGTTTGTATACACAACTAAATTGCAGATGTTAAATGACTTACAAAACCTTTGTTCCAGGGCAAACAACTTATTGCAGCTTCATCTGATATGTCCGTAGAATGCTTTATTGGATCACTTATTTCAGTTTTAATTATTTATTATTATCATACTTTTGTAGGTATTAAACTTGCGAAATACTTGATGCTTAATGTAAGTATAAGAAATAGTACTTGTCCTTTCAAAACACTGTCTATGTTTTCCATCGTTAGTTAATTCTTATCCTTGTACAACCTCTGTAAGTAGAGCTATTTTTCTGTCTTGGTACTGCTAACTAAAGAGACCGTTTATTACTTTCCTGTGAAAAAAAAATTATCAAAATGAACTGTTTGTGATTACAGAAAATTGTTTGTTTAAAAAAAGAGGCTTGAAAAAGAGCCAAAGATACTGAAAATGGACTTTCAAAAATATGTGTGCAGTGATGACTGAAAGAATTGAAACTGCAATAAACCAGATTGGTCATAATCTGTGGACGGATTATGAAATGAGGATTCAGACTACTTTCCAGAATGTTTGCAATTGATGAACGTGGCTATCAGGTCAACCTTTCTTTATGGATGTCTTGGATCTACCACTTCAGATTTGCAAAGGCATAGTTCCCTCCCTCACACCTGAGTTTCTCTTGGAATGTTTCTAATTTTGTCTTACATGTGAAACCAGGGGTTAAAACATGGATCTTTTCTATTCCTGACCTTATTTACTTAAGCCTTATGTGTTTTTAAGACAGTATATACTGCTGTTTGAGGAGGAGGGGAGAAACTGCTCCCTTAGTGGCCTTCTCCTTTTGGTTGAAGCATGAAATGTCTGGTCAATAACGCTATTCACAAAGCAAAATCTTTAATGCAAGGTTTTTTCTCTCATTTTGAGCATCATGTAGAATGGAATAGCCCACACCATACCAGGCAATATCTTAAGCAGCTAGCAGTTCATAGAGGAAGGTAGGATTATCTGAGACCAGAGGAAAGGAGAGAGAGCAAAACAAAAAAAAATGAAGCAAAGAAGAAAATACAGAGAGCGAGTGAGGAGGGGGAAAGGAGAAGGAGAAAGAGCAATAAAAGGGTAGAAGAGGAAGAGTAAGAAAGAAAAGACAACCAGTCAGTGCATGTCTTATGATGAGCAGCCCCAAAACATGCAGTAGTTAGACAAAGCTGAGCTAGAATGAGAAGAGGAAAGAATGTAATGACCATAGTCATAGCTACCGTTGATCTATTTTTACATTCAATTTAGCTGAGCTAGTGCTGACCACAGTTTAACTGTAAGAACAAGCAGTAATAAACCAAGGTCAGAAAGCATTCGTCCAGGATTAATTCCAGATCAGTTCACCTAAACTGATTTTTTAGATCTGTTTGCTGAAATAGAGCATTTCAAGTGTACATGTAAACCTTGTCTGATATTTAGCAGCAGGTATTCAGAAAGTGCAACTATCATATGGGATCCTCAAAGGAATTTTGAAGAAATGCTGAATGTTATGAAACTTTGTCAATCTAAACAATAAGCAGAAAATCGAAACAAAACAAAACACCAAACTTTTTTAAAATATATCTTTACATTGAAGAAAAAGGAATTGCGAAACTGCCACTCATTATTCATATTTGACTCCATCTATGAAATAGATAGCTAGAAAGATGCAAATGAAAAGTCTTTTTTTTTCTCTTTTGTCTGGTAATTTATATAGTCATTTATTTTGTAGCAAAACCCTGCTGACTCAGAGTACTAGCATTCTTAATGGTTTTGCTGAATTAGAAATATATATGCTAGGTATAAATCACTAGAGGATTAAGACTCAAATCTCTCATTTTGATAAAACAGGGGTACTATAGGAAAGCATCATTAAAACTAATTGAAGGACTCTAGGGAGAAGCCTGACAAATAAAATGTTACAAGTGTTGCACTGAAAATAGAATTTTCTAATAATTATACAGTAAATGTGACTTCATATCTCCCAAAATAATGAGTGAAAGATCTAGACACCTGCATTTGCATTTCTAAGTATTTACTTAGAAGCTGAAACACATCTTGAAAGAATATAACACTGATTTTTATTTTTTTTTTTTTGTACAAAATAAGGACCATTTGTCAGTTGTCAATTTTATACAAATAGAATCATAGAACTGATCTTTAGAATACATTTTCATGCATTTTTATGCTCTGTTTCACTGTGCATCTGTCCTACAATTGTAGGACAAATGATGACTTTTTGCTGTGTAGAAAGTTAAGAGAAATCTACTAAAGGTAAATAAAAAATACCTTCAGTGGCTTCTCTCAAAACCACATTGTCTCCTGGCTGTATGCTCCTTGAAACTCTGAGGGACCTGTGGGATTTGCTGTGGCAAAAGGTTATCCAGGAACCTTCAGACAGATGAAAATGTTTCTTCATTTTCCAGGCACTGCCTACAGGCACATAATTTTCTATCACAAATAAAGGTCCTCTATTTGTCATTGGATAAGGCAGCTATATTAAATCAGAATCTTTTTTCCCAAAGAGTTCCTGAGAATCTATGAAAGGAAAGCCTCTTCCTCATGGAAATATACACAATAACCTCTTCTTTTAAGTATATCTTTTGAAAATGTTTTCAAATGGCCCGGAAAAAAAAAAAAAAAAAAAATTTCCCCCATCTTTGCATTTCATATAGTTAGATAGAGAATACCTGTACAGCTAGGGCACAATAGAACCACATAATGTTACAACAGCATTATACAGTCACAGTCATTATCCAGCTTAATAATGCTAGCAGTTGTGATGGCAATAGAAAAGAGAAAGCTCTGTATCTTTATGCAAGAGAACTGTTACAGCACCCATTGATTTCAATAGATAACATTTCAGGACTTAATTGTCACGGAACATTACTTTTTTTTCGTTATAAACAGATCACTTTGGTTTCAAACACTAAAACTCTCATTGGGTTTTATGTGGTTTTACTTAGTGTCAATATTTCACACTAATCTCTGAGGTGGGGCTCCAGCTGTTACAGCTCCTCTATAGGAGTTGTTTCCATAGGAAGCTACAGTGCTTGTTTCTTGTTGGCCAAACTACATTTGCCCACCAGGAAAGAATGCAACTCATCAACCTGTCTGCTCTTGCAGAAATATGTCTAACATAAAACTGTCTGTTGTACACTGTCTTCTTTGAGCAATTTTACCTATTGCATGATACATGACAACAAATGTTATTAACTCTACAGTATAACCTTAGAAATAAAAGAACAGAAAAGTAGTGGAATAAAAAATAATAACAGAAAAAAAAAAAAAAAAAACCATCCTGAAATTATGCGGCACACCTTTTCAAAAAAAAAGGACACGGAAGTGTTGGAACAAGTCCAGAGGAGGGCCACAAAGACGATCAGGGGACTGGAGCACCTCCCATACGAAGACAAGCTGAGAAAGTTGGGTCTGTTCAGCATGGAGAAGAGAAGGCTGCTTGGAGACCTCATAGCAACCTTCCAGTATCTGAAGGAGGCCTATTGGGATGCTGGGGAGGGTCTCTTCATTAGAGACTGTAGTGATAAGACAAGGAGTAACAAGTTCAGACTTAAACAGGGGAAGTTTAGATTGGATATGAGGAAGAAATTCTTTCCTGTAAGGGTGTTGAGGCACTGGAATGGATTGCCCAGGGAAGTTGTGAGTGCTCCATCTGCTGAAGGTGTTCAAGGCTGGGTTGGACATAGCCTTGGGTGGCGTGGTTTAGTGGGAGGTGTCCCTGCTCATGGCAGGGGTGTTGGAACTAGATGATCTTAAGATCCTTTCCAGCCCTAACTATTCTATGATTCTATGATATTAATCCACAGGTACATACAGCTCCTCAGAGATGTGACTTGTATCTGTGAGTTTCCTGAATTACTCTTTTTGTATTTTCCTAGATATTTAGTTTAAGAGGAATTTAATCTGATTCAGCATGAAAGCCACGAAGATGGACAAGGAAAAGGAAATCAATTGTTCTTAGCCATGAACTGATTAGTTGTTTCAGCAGGCAAAAAATCCATAATAAAAACATCTCCTTTTACTCACAATTGTGGGAAATAAACCACTTTTATTTATGAAACTTGCCAAAAGAAACAAACTTCCACTTCACTGTCACTTCCCCTCATGATTAAACAAATCTATATGAAGTGAAACAGTCAACTCTTTCAGATCTACAACAGTATGTTTCTTTCCAGGTTTTCTGAGAAATTTAGAGAAAAATACAAGACCATATTCACAAAGTTGCCAGAACAAGATGAAAAGTTATTTTACACTTCTTTTTTCTCAATTGTTTATTAGTAAGAGCACTCCAATTCTTTCTCTTCCTCTGAGAGTACCAAGTCCAGGTCTCGCTTCACAAAAGACCCAGCAGGTTAAAAATACATTGGCAAAACAGGAGAAGAACTCTTCTCAATCTCTCCTGTCTAGTCTGTTCTAGCTTGTATAAATAATTAATTTACAAATTATGGATAGAAATGAAGGCTAGGTGCTTCTTCTTTCCAAAAGAGTATCAGGCTGGACTCGTTCTTATTCTGTACTCCAGTGACTATTTAGGAACTTTATCTCAAAGAAGATTCAGAAGAAGGAAAATGGGAGATTCACCGGTTACTATATCCTGTGTAAGAAATTATATACTGTGTAAGAGTTAAGAAAAACATAGTTCAAGTGTTTATTTTGGCAGAAAAAGAATTCTAGCATGTCTCCCACAAGCCCTGTAGAATTCCTTACTCTACCTACGTCCATCATTTATCTGAAGATAATGATTTCATAAATTACAGGTTAAAATCAAGTTATTTTAAAGTAAATAATGCATTTACTTAGGGAAGTAATACAGGAGCCGGGGTAAATGGAAATGGGATAAAATCCAAACTAAGTTATCCAAAAATCATTGTATCAGATTAGCCTCATATCTATAGCCTATAAGTGACAAAATAACAATATAGTTAATCTATCAGACATATGGTAAAACATCTGCTAGATTACCTATGAGATTTAACTAGTGGGGAACAAAAGAGCTGATGCAGAGTTGTGTGGTGAGTGGTAAAGTGACTGAAAACCAGCTGGCAACTGACAGATCTGAGAAGGAAATAATCAAGCCAGGATCACCTACTAATAGAGTTAGTCAAGGATTAGTCATGGTACCAATCTTTTTTAGTATTTTTATTACATTGCATTTAATGTGGTACAAAAAGTAAAGGCTAACTGATCAAATTTTTTCATAACACAATGTGAAGCAGGCCACAACACAATAAAGAAGTAAGTGGATAAATATGGTGGTGAACAATACTAAAGCAAGGTGATACACTTTGGGAGAAACAAAATTAAGTTCTGCCCTTAAGAGCTGGAAGAGAAGAAACATAGTGTGATGCAGCTGGATTATTTTTGACAGTAATGTGACACTTCCATCAAATAACAAATGCAGTTCTAAGATATATGCAAGGAGGTCCCCAGAGTATCACATGCCATATGAAAGAAGACAAAAGGTCTTATTTTGTTTAAATGAACTGAGATGTGATAAGATTGTTTTACACAAATAGATGGAGTGGTTAGGAGTAAACACAAGAAATGAAGAAAAGCTATTTAAAATAACAATGTTGACCTAATAAAAATATTTCTGGATGGGCCATAAATACATTTGAGTTGGAAAATAGAAATTGTAATAATCAGAGCCAGAATATTTAGTAACAGCCTTTCAATAGGAGGAGCAAAGGCAATAAACTAAACTGGTTTTAAGATGAATCATGTTTCAGAAAGAAAAATGTTGTATATAAACATCTGTTTCAGCTAATCCTTGCCAAAACAGAGAGAAGTATCCAATAAAACCTTGACTGGTATCCTTGCCAAATTGCCCAGTAAATTGCAGGAGATCAGAGACTTTTAGAATCTATGACTCTGAGACAGCTCCTCCATGACAACAGCTTTAGAACTGGGGACTTCAGAAGCACTGAGAGTCTCAGTTTGAGATGTTTATCTGCTTTTCAAAAATTCAAAATCAACTTGATAGTTCAGGCAGTTCAATGTTGTATTTTCAGATTACTCGTTGTTGTGATGTTTACACCGAGCTCTGGAAAATTTCTGGGTCATGGAAAAAATGATGTAATTTCCAACTATCAGTCTGTTATGAGAATGATGAGGATGATTTAGTTTACTTATTGGACCTTTTTGGGTGAGAAGAGGGTGACCCTAAAAGTTTTCCTGTTCTAGCTTAACTAACAGATATTAATTTCGGGGGAGATAAGATTCCTTCAGCTGACTGCTACTCAAACAATAGCAAAAAGAGCTACAGCAGTTTAGATTTGGCAACTTAGGATAGTCCTCACACAGAGCAAGCAGAACATTTAACCAAATTTTCTCTGTAAAATAGAAATTACAGCAGTTGATAGTCCTACAAGAATTGGCAGGCAGACACCAAGCAAAACTTTATGCTATTTGCAGTAAAACTCATTACAGAACCAGCCATATTCCAATCAACAGCAGGAGCAAAATACCTATAGAGTCAAATACTTCAAGTCTACAGCTTCTCTCAAAGAAAACCAGCAAAATTTAGTTATAGTGGAATTCAGTCTTTGTTGCCATAAGACACAGATCAGATTTAGATTTGTGATTATCTGAGAAAACCTACTTTCCAAGAGAACTGCTCCAGGTGGCCTTGTCAGTCATAAAGCCAACATCCATACTAGCATAAGTCTGTAACTGACACTATGACACTCAGGTATGATCCTAAAATGTGTTAGTGCCGAGTTGCTGCAGGAAGAGGTCAGAGATTGCCAAGAAGCCCATCCAGCTTAACAGTATGTGCTCAGAGCAGCACACCTTGTCCTCTGATGTGTTACAAGTTTTAGTTGTAGAGGCAGGAACTGGACCATAGAATCATAGAGTCATAAATCATAGAATCATAGAGTCATAGAATCATCGAGTCATAGAATGGTTAGGGTTGGAAAGGTTCTTAAGATAATCTAGCTCCAATCCCCCTGCTATGGACAGGGATGCCTCACACAAGCCCATGTTACCCAAGGCTTATGTTGAGGACACCAGAGCTGCACCATGTTACTACTGTGTTTCTAAAGCTATGGGATATATGCATCATCAGGAAAAGAGCGTCCAAACTAATCTGTTCTTCTCCAACCATAAGGAAAGTTTCCTTCTTTCGACTGTGATACTCTGTTGTGTAGATACATCTTTGGCTCCTCATATTGTTATTTTAGATGGTAGCTTTATAATAATTCCTATTTGTGCAGCACTATTTTTTTATGGCATTAAAGAGCATGGCACAAAAGTATGCTGTCTTAAACTAAAAGCTCAAACGTAGCCCCTGCAACCATACCAGACTATAGTCTTTATTTCCATAATATGGAAAGACACTGTTAGGTTTGTTCTGTTCATATTGAGGGAATTTATGACTTTTCAATAAGAAGTATTTATTCATTTGCATTCATTGAGTTAATAAAAAATTGTGGCCAATTTTATATGATGAATTAAATGAAGGCCAAGCAGTTGTATGATTCATATGTAAATTATCAATATAGTTTTTCATTAAGAAGTGGGTTCTAAATAATACTTCAGACATTAAATATGAAAGTAAATATACAAAACCAGATTGAAAGTAAAGGGATCATAGTAGTAAAAATGTATTGCTGAACACTTTGTCCCTTAAATCTAAAGGCAAATTATAAAGATATGATCTGATAAGTTTTGTGATTAGTAAGTTTCACTGCCTTAAGTAAACCTGGCTTAACTCCTCTCAAGTAACTCAAGCAGGAGTGCTCACATAGTCAGCTGCCACATTTCCATTATGCAACAGCTGTTTATTAAGCTGTTTCAAAAAAATGTAGGGCATATTCTTGTCCTTTGTTTATAGCAAAACCATGCTTTTTCAGAGAAGAAATTGAGGTGAAAAAAATTGGGTATATTTCTTTCTGTTATCATGCTCTTTCCACCCCTCTCAAGCTGCAGCTAGCAAGTAGGAAAAGAAAAAAAAGAAAAAAAAAAAAAAACCTGTACATGACCTCTGAAAAAGATTGCTTATATTGTATTCGAAAAAACACAATTCCAACTGACCTGCTAAGGAAAAAAAAAAGCAGAGTATAATCAGCAACCTGCTGCAAATGTCACATTGAAGGAAAATTGATAATGTACTTTGCTATGAATTCTGGTTTTTAATTAAAAAAAAGAGAGAAACAGTCATTGAAAAGTCAGGTGAAAAATAGGATTTCTTAATAGTAAAATTTTATGTGTTATAATCAAAGCTTCTAATAAAATGTAAGGCATGAAGACAAGGCATATTCACAAGTAAGTTTTGTTTTGAACACCTAAATTCTAAATGAAACATTATATAAAGGCCAAAGTCCAGAGAATGTATAAAGAATCACACTTTACAGAAAGTTGTAGATAGCAAACAGAAAACACAACATGTGAAAGTGAAATGAGAAGACTGAATGTAAGATCAGTAGCCATAATATACTAACTACACACATATCAAAACCCCAACACATTTCAAGGGGAAAAATGTCCCCCTACAAGAGAATCCTATCAGCATTTTACTGTGTGGTGGGTTATGCTTGGCAAGCAGTCAGATGCCCACCTGGCTGCTGTCTCATTCTCTCTCCTGGGCTGGACCATGGAAAGATAAGATGGAAAAACTTGTGGACAGAAAGACAGTGAGATCATTTGCAGCTACCATCATGGGCAAAACATGCTCAACTTCATTCCTTCTTTCTGGATTCCTCTACCCACTACCCCTCCATCCATAGCACAGGCGGTTGGGTAATGGTGTTTGCAGCCAGTCCATAACAGTTCCTCTCTGACACTCCCTCCCCCTCACACTTTTCCCCTGACTTCTCCAAGGGCAGCAGTTCTTCAGGATAAACCAGCTCCAGTGTGCATTCTCCACAGTTCCTCCAGGTAAGATCCACCTCCTCTGGCATAGTTCTCTCTGTAGGCTGCAGGGACATACATACCTGCTCCTATGTGGTCTCTTCCAGGGGCTGCAGGAAAATCTCTGCTCCAGCACTTGGAGCACCTCCTCCTCCTCTTTCTCTGAACCTGGTGCTCGCAGAACATAATTACGTGGAAAGAAACTGTAAGTATATCATGTCATGATAAAACACAAAACGAAGCCAAAGATTTAGTCCTTTTTCAGGATCTGTGTTTTTTAAGTGTGAAGTCTATAGCAGCATACTTATAAAACTTGAAATTTGAAATCTGAACAGCTCTAAAATCCTTATTGAGCCTATTAGGTGGATGAGTCTGCCAGATGGTGTAGAAGACATTAATGTGCGTTTAGAAAAAGCACCTTCATCTGTGAAATTTTAATTTTATATGAAACAACGCAATGCGTATTTGTCTTGCTTCAGTTATCCTATTTACTATGGAGAAAGTACTGTAAGAGAAAGAGATATCAATGTAATGGTAAATAAAAGACAATAATTTAAAATTGCAGTATGTCATGGGTTCAGCAGTAGCAGTCATTTTTCCCCTTCTCCGTAGTTGGTGCAGCACTGTGGCCTGAGAACAGCGCTGATAACACCAATGTTTTAGTTACTGCTTAGTACATTTTGGTCTGGCCAAGGACTTTT
>JANRGW010006174.1:0-11062 GCA_024733675.1 Psilopsiagon aymara
CTTCATTTGCAGCTCCTTCAGGTCCTGCGGATGGATTTCATCAGGTCCCATGGACTTGTGTACATTCAAGTTCTTAACATGGTCTTGAACCAGATCCTCTTCTACAGTGGGCCCAGGGTCTTCATTCTCACTGTCCCTGCATCTGCCTTCTAAGACTTGGGTGGTGTGGTCAGAGCATTTGGCAGTAAAGACTGAGGCAAAGAAGTCATTAAGAACCTCAGCATTCTCCAAATCCAGGCTAGCCAGTTCTTCCGACACCTTCTGGAGAGGGCCAACATTGTCCCTAGTCTGTCTTTTATTTGCAATGTACCTATAGACTCCCTTCCTGTTGTCCTTAACATCCCTAGCCAAGTTTAATTCTAAGTGGGCCTTAGCCTTCCTAAACTGGTCCCTAGCTTCCCAGACAGCATCCCTGTATTCTTCCCAGGCCGCCTGTCCTTGCTTCCACCTCTTATAAGCCTCTTTTTTCATCGAATTTTCCTCAGCTGCTCCTTATCCATCCAAGGGGGTCTCCTGGCCCTTCTGATTCATTTCCTTTTAGTTGGGGTGCATCACTCCCGAGCTTGCAGCAGGTGATCCTTGAATATCAACCAAGAGTCCTGGGCTCCCCTTCTCTCTAGGGCTGTATCCCATGGAACCTTACTGAGCAGGTTCCTGAAGAGGCCAAAGTCCGCTCTCTTGAAGTCCAGGGCAGTGAGCTTGCTTCACAATCTTCTCACTGTCCTGAGGATCTTGAATTCAATCATCTCATGATCACTGCAGTCAAGGCTGCCCTGGAGCATCACATTTCCAACCAGCCCTTCCCTGTTGGTGAGCACGCGGTCATGCATGGCACCTCTCCTTGTCGGCTGCTCTATTACTTGCAGAAGGAAGTTGTCATCCACACAATCTAGGAACTTCCTGGATTGCTTGTGCCGGGCTGTACCATCCCTCCAACAGATATCAGGGTGGTTGAAGTCCCCCATGAGAACAAGGGCCTGAGATTATGAGGATATTCCTGTTTGTCTATAGAGTGCTTCATCCACAGGTTCCTCTTTATCAGGAGGTCTGTAACAGATTCCCACAATAATGTCTCACATCACTGTTTCCTCTTTAACCCTGACCCACAAAGTCTCTGTCGGCTGCTCACCTGTCCCCAGACAGAATTCCATACTCTCCAGCCTATCCTAACATAAATAGCAACTCCCCCTCCTCAACTACCAGGCCTGTCTTTGAACCTTCCCAAATTGACATCATAATCCTCAAGAACTGCAATGTCAAGTGGTATGACCACGCAAAACTACTCCTGTTCCAGATTGCTTTTAGCTTCTCCCACAAACAGTTAAGTCAAACCAAAGGTAATAATGGACAAAATTCCAATCTGTAATATGGAGAAAAAATGGTGAGATCACCACTAGAAAATATCACATATTTTCTTCAGACTGGACTCAAATACAAACATATCTGACTCATCAGAATAGAAGGTACCGAGAGAGAGAAACCTGCCGAATTATTCCTGACATGAAAGCCATGCATAGAATATCCTCCCAGACATACTGAAAATTACAAGGAAACAAAAAAGTCGCAAGTGTAGGGAAAATAAGCCTGCTTTAAAAATATAAAGCATGGTGACTGCTGAAGATTACTAACAGATCCTTTATGTTCTATTCATATATCCACTTATATGATTATTTTTCCCCAATCAACCTCTCCTAGTATGCCACAACTTTCTTCTGACATCCTGCATAACAGATAAGACCATTTGAAACCTCCTTGGAGACTCTCTTCTGCCATGCTACAATTCAACGAGTTATATTGATTTGTCTATAAAGCGCATAGACTTTGCATCCAAATACCTGTGGACATCTGACCAATTGAGTTCCCTATAGGGACACAGCTGCTGAATAATTCTTGTATTGGAATCAGTTCATGCAATACCAGTTAGAAATATATTTTCCAACAGAAAAAATACACAGAAGGATTCAGCACTTGCATTCCACAACAAAGCACAGTGTATCACAGCAGAGACATCAGCTCAGTACCTAATCCACTTCAAAAAGGACTAGATAATTTTGCTTTATTCTAAAGAGAGAATCTCTGTATTTCCCAGTAGAGTACATCTATGAGGTCAAAGTAAGTTGCCCCTCAAAAAGCTGTAGATTATTTCAAATCACCAACTGTCAGCCAATAGCCTTGATAATGGAAATCCAGTTTCCTGGCTTCCTGCACACTTCCTTGCAGACTTCAGAGTACTGATTTTTTTCTTATTTGCCTACACTCACTATGATTTCTTTTCTTTTTGCTACAAGAAAAAATTAATTTTTTTACTACATCTGTAGGAGATGACAAGAGGGATTAACAGTACCAGAGACTTCGCATATGACCTCTTCTTTTATGGGCACCATTTATCACAGAGGTTCATTAGACTTGTGTTTCCTAAACTCACTTCAGTCAAGGAATGAACTTTTAAGATTGATGAACACTCATAGCATAGCTGCTTTAAACAAAACCACCCCAGTTTGTAAATAAGAAGTGATTAGAGAAATTCGCTGCAGAAATCAGTCACATTAATCAGCTGGTTATAGCAGATTGATGTGCAGTCACTAGAGCTGTCTAAACAATTTTGTTAACCTTTAACAAAAATGTGAAGAAATATGCTGCAAAATGGTTCACCTCTAAGTGGACAGGACATGTTCCTTTTAGCAGAAGAGTTAAGGTCCAAGATTTTACTCAGATTTTACCAGAAAAATTGACCCAAAAAGAGCAATTTATAGTTAATCATAGAATTGTTGGAGTTGGAAAGGACCTTAAGATCATCCAGTTCTAACTCCCCTGCCGTGGGCAGGGACACCTCACATTAGACCCTGTCACCCAAGGCTCTGTCCAGCTGCCAGGGATAAAGCATTCACAGCTTCCTTGGCAAACCCATTCCAGTGCCTCACCACCCTCACAGTAAAGCACTTCTTCGTTATATCTACCCTAAATCCCCCCTGTTTAAGTTTAAACCCATTACAGCTTGTCACTTCGCTAGTCCGTGGTGAGGAGTTCCTCTTCAGCACCCTTGTAGGTACTGGAAGGCTGCTATGAGGTCTCCTCACAGCCTTCTCTTCTCCATGATGAACAGCCCCAATTTTATTAGCTTGTTTTTATGGGAGGTGCTCCAGCCCCCAGTACCTTTCTCCACAAGTTCATTCCAGGCTGCAAACAACTGCCCATGGCAGGACACAGTATTTATTCACAGGCAGATTGTAGCTGGGAACTCACCGATGGAGGCTGATATTAAGTAAATGTACAGCAAGCACTGTAGCTGCACTGTCAAACAGACAAGTCTGGTACCTGTGTTTGCACATTGCCATCATCTGTAAGGCACCAACTGCACATGTGACCAGCAGTCAAAATCAGTGCTGTTATTAGCTTAGGAAGGAGTGAGATTGTTCAACACCTGCATATATGTACACACATACATATACACACATGCACACACGCTCACAAATACTAAATCTGATTATAAAACACTCTTCTTCTTCCCAAGACTAACTTAGAAATAACACTTAAAAGAGATATTATTCCTTTTTATTTTGCTTTCTCATTTTTGAGATTGAAGCATCATTTGATTCATATTGCCAGGTTTTCTTCTGCAGCCACCAGACATAGAAAGCTGACTTAAAAAGACAAAGAGCCAGAGAAAATAAATCCAAGAAGCAGTCTTTAACAGTTTTCTTTTTCCAAGAGCCAGTTTTCAGAGGAAAAACAAAGTATAATCTGATAATATCACACATCAAACATACTATGTCTTACAATATCTAGAAGCTCTGAAGTTAACACTTTCAGAAGAAAACCTCACAAAAATTATTGGGGGATATTTTTAATTTAATTTTGACAGCAACAAACACGAAGTCATCTGTTCTGTAGCTAATAAATACCTATTGTTTTGGATGCATGATGTTAGAAGCAAGCACTAGAGCTTCTAAAGCAGAATATACATGTTACCAGATGCAGGGAATTCAGACAAATTCAAGGAGCTGTGTTTTATTTTTCGTTGTATACATCTACTTCTAATACTTATCAACCCTGGTTTATACAGACAGACTAAAATTAAGTTTGGAGTCAACTCTTACTGCAGTATGATACAGATTTGAGATGGTTACAAGCTAGAAGGTGTGTGATAAACTCCACTGAGTTACAATAACATCTCTGTTATACTCAGCAGGGACATTTGTTTAAAGTGACAAAAGAATTTGCTGTCAATCCCTCTCACTGGGTAAGCTGCACTTGATCTGTACAGCCAATGAATAATAAATCAATGCAAATTACACCACTTTATCACGAACAACCATTTTCTGGTCAGCTACACCAGAGACTTCAGTCTCTCCCACCGGGGACAAATAACCCCAGTGACTTAAAATAGGAGTTATTTATAGCCTGCGGGGGAGCAATTGTGCTCTAACATGTAATTTGCAACACTGTTTACATTTGCAGTGAATTTGGCCCTTGAAATCTTTGGCTACAGTGAAGGCACAAGCTGCTTTCTTTATCAGTGCATGACTTCAAATTATTTTAGTTGATATTTGAATATGTACCTGTTAGGGCAGCTCCCCATGTCCCACAGGTAGTGCCTTCACTTGACAACTGGGTCACTCATACTCTGTTCCTTAACTACCCGTAGCTTACCTGGGTAACAATTTTTCATAGAGACTGCAACTATCTTAAGGCATGAACTGCTGGTGATAAAATAAAGCTACACATTGAAGACATCTTGAGAAGGGAAGGTTTGTAACTCACTCCCTATTAGCACAGTATAAAACCATTCTTCTTTCAAAAGATGGATGGGTTTAGCCTCTCAGTGATGGCAGGCAGCTGTGCAGATCTGGAGAAAGAGACCTCGAGGGCACATCACAGCCAGCCAGGGTCCCATCTTTTACCAAGAAGATGGATGCTTTTTGTATAACATCATTTTTATGAGCATCTATCCAGAACTCATCATAGAAGAAAACCAAAAGCTAACTTCACCTATTTGAAAGACAAGAGCACAGAGTAATATAAGACACTAATACAACAACATGCAAGATATCCACAGTTCATTTTTATCCACAATGATTCAGCCATAATGCACAAACTTCAACCTGAAGTAAAACTCTCCTCATGCAAACATTAACAGACAGCTTTGATGGTATGAGCAGTCATTAACAACAGCAGCTCTCTAAGAAATGCCAGGAGGAACCATCCAGACACAAACCTGAGCTGTCCAATGCTTTAGACATTGTTCAGTTTATGAGCCTTGCACAGGTAATACCTTATGAAGTCTTGCAAATGTTTGAGCCACACTAAGGGCAACAAACACTAAGCAGCACCCCATTGTGACAGCATGCACAGAAAACACATGGAGCTGAGGAAGGGGAAGGGAGAAGGATGCCTGTGAGCTGTCCCCAAGCCCATTTGCTCCCAAACAGCACTCCTACTGAAGGAAAACGCCAGCTTCTGTCCAGTTGGGCACGGATGACAGCTCCCAACAGCACCAGCAGCACAGCTGCCTCCATACTGGCTGTTGTGCAAGGATAGGTATAACAAGCAGTGAAAATCCTGCCCAACACCCCTCCCGCACTACTTCAAATTAAGCTGACCTCAACTGCAGCAGGGTTGGGGGTTATCAGGGCACAGATCTCTGCAAGTAAAAGAACACAAATTATAGGTGTCTGGTCAGGCTCATCTCTCTTTGTGACCCAGAATCTGCTTTTAGAGGCTGGCTCAACTTGCCCCAAAGGCTCCCCAGAGTACTGTGTAATAAAGATGATTGAAACACAGACTATGTCAACAGTCACTTCCTTTGAGAGAGGTAAACAGGAGGACAGTACCTTGCTCATCAAAAAATAACCAGACATACCTATAAGGCACATAAAGCCAGCCGAGATCCTTTGAGATTTTCTCTTTCCTTTTAGAAAGAAAATATTTATTACTTTTTTCCCAAAATTTAATATTAAAAGAAGGAAACACTGGCAACCGCACAGTGATGTTATGTCAGCTGCTTATGTCAGGTCAAATACAGTGTGACAGGAAGCAAAGGCTCTACATGAATACAATCCCATCAACTCAATGCCCTTCTGCTCCTCCAACCCAAACCCAGAGTGCTAAACAATGCTCAATAGGGAGAGCACATCCAGATTCACAGCTTTCTGCCAAGGCTGCCCAAGAGAAAAGCACACTTGTAGAAGGGAAAAAGTAGTTACATGCCAGACTGCACCTCCATATGATCAAGTCCTCCTGTCCCAGAAAGGAAATTAATTGGGCATTCTTCCTTGGTCTAGTATGGGAAAAAGCACAGAATAGGGTAACAAATGAATATTTGGAAAGAAGACATTTTCAGCCATCCAGCTCATAAAAGTAAGCAGAAGACAGCAACCTGGCACAGCATTTGAGCAGCTATCAGGATAGCCAAAGTAAATGAATACAGTGACTGAGGAGGTAAAACCTGAGAACCACTGAGAAAACTACTCATTTTCCAAATTTATGTTCCTTTACTTGTAAGATCTGCAAAGGCATTCTCAAATACCTTTGTTAAAATGCATATTCCTTAATCTTACCATCATTGTTAGAGAAGTTCCCAGCTTCCCCCCACTGTGTCAAACCAATCGAAGTAATGAACCAGGGTAAAGGTAACAACAAGGCTGTTTTGAGCCTTGACCAGTAGCTTTCCCCTTCCCTGCCCAGCAGACATGACTAGAACTTCTTGCAAAGCAAGATAGATGTTAGCTTCTCCTCTATACAGTGTTACTCACATTTTCTCTTAAGCTATTTAGTTATTTTCCTGGTACAAGGTGCCATAGGGGATGCCTTAATGAAATGTATGGATGATGGGGCACGAGTGCTATAGCCAGCTACATGAGAGCCCTTGTTTGTGCTAGCTGGCTTCTCTGTGCCTTTCCTCCCATCTTCAGAAAGTCTTAACATGACTAAAATTTACAGCAGTTATAACAAACCGCTGCTAACTGCAAGTTTTAATTAGAGTGTTTGCCTCTGGTGTAATGCAGTAATAAGGAGAAAACATGTGTCTCTGCTTTCTTCTAAGGATCTCTCTGTGCAGGCAGGTACAGACAGACCTGAGCTTGCTCTGCCTGTATTCTGAGCTGGCTCCTGGTTGAAAGCTGTACATCACTTTGTACTGTAAGCATAGTATGCTATGCACAAGCAAAGAGGCCCTGCTGCTCAACACACCTAAGCTTGCTTAGATGACTGTGAACAGAAATGAGAATTACAGCCCTGTAGCAAGGGGAGGGGAAAAAAAATAAATTTTCTTTACCTCCAATACTTGTTCACACTTGTCCTAAGAAAAATGAGTTTGCCAGTATTGCCCTTGTCTTCTCATAGGGGAATGTTTTTAGAGTTTTGCTGGCTTGCTGTTCATTGTATTTAGGTCATTTGCAAGTATTAAACTATCATCTGCACAGAGATGATAGCAAGTATAACAGAAGCATAATATTCAGTGAGGATAAACCACAGTGGGTAGTGGATTACAATAAAGAACCACTGAAGTCTGGCTGACCCCTATCAGGGTGAGCCAGCTCTTGCTAAGACCTCTAAATTAGAGTTTACCACATTTGTTTTACTCTTGCAATTTTAGAAAAAAATCACAGCAAAATAATGGAATGTGAGCAGAGACATAAATAAAGTGTGTAAAAGCAACATAGTATCTATTATTTTTATCAGTTTTGCCAAGGGCCTAGCCATTCAACAATCAAGACACTAAGATAACATAATAAAAGTAATTTTCTGAAGACAATGTAAATGCTTGTATTGAGCATCCTATCCTTCTGTTGTCAGCCAGTGATTTTTTTTAACCCCTGCTCAGATTCTGTTACTGAAGAGGAAAACAAGAAAAGCATCAGAACAACAGAGCTCTGAAGAACAGGCTGAGCAAGGAAGAACTCTCTAGCACCCCAGAACCACATGAAGACACTCATCTTTAGGCAGGATAACAAACTTTTCTCCTTGCTGCTATTTCACAAGCTGAGCAGGAGCCAGGTGATTTCCAGCTCTAACCTAAGGGCAAATAGCCTTCTCTACCCTCCCACAGCTTTCCTAACTTGCCAGGAGGCCTGGTTTTCCCAGCAAGGGAGCTACCTAGTAGGAACTACTGACTCCAAACTCCAGCAGGACCCAGCAAGTCTTCTTCATCCCCATCTGCCACCACCCGTCTTTGCAGCCGTGAGTTTGTGGAAGTGCATTGGAGGGGAGACTAGTCCAAGAGGCAGCCCCAGCTGACAGATGACCTCCACCCACAGTGTGGCTATTGGGTAAGCTGCACAACTTTGCTTTTATGTCTGATTCTGGAGCCCACCTATCCTGCAGAACACTAAAGAGCTGCCTTTGATCTCTCTTCACTCTCCTGCTTTCAGGCTCAAATTTAGCAAATAGCAATCCATAACACATGGCATCAATTCACTGTTTTGTGCCATCATTATGGGTATGAGGATAAGCATTAAGACAGATAAATATTAGGAAGGAAGAACATGTATTACTCCAGTAAATCTATCTATTAATATGAATTAATTAAGGAAACATCCAGAGGGAAAAATTAAAAAAGAAAAAAAGAATAAGAAATCTTTCATTTATGGCAAAGCCATCTGATTATGAACCCTAAATATCTTTCCCTCTTTTTCCCTAGCCATCAAGACTAGGAGACAGGAGGTCAAGCGACATCATCACAACTTTGCATGCTGTTGGGCTGATATTAAAAAAAAAAGGAAACAAAACTAAACCAGAAAATGAACGTTATCTGATTTCAGGTGGATCTGGGAGAGTCTTAATATTTAAGTTTATGTGCCAGCTTTGTAATTATTAAGATCTTAGACCAGCCCTTCTTTCTGAGTACTGGCCTAGATTAGCAAGTCACCTGAAAGTTTACAGTAGGAAAACCAAATGGGTATATTCCTGTAGCTACATGTGTACAGTAATTATGGCATAGCTAAGCAATAACACATGCCCAAGGCATAGTACTTGGTCAGGCACGAGGCTTACGTGCGTATCTAGGTTTATGACTTCAGACTTCAAAGTACCTCCATTGCTTAGACAAAATTGGTAACCTACCTCCTTATAAAACACATATAAGTATCTATTTCTATAAAACATACATAGGTGCTGATAAAATGTAAGATTTAAAGTGTGGGTACCAGAATTGTGAAAGGGGGAAGGAGGATCTTGTTTAAAATATTTTCCTATATTGTTTTAAATTAAGCGCACTTTAAAGTAGCAGGCAAAATAAGCATCACTTAAATTCTAAAACTAACAGACTTTCATACTAATGTCCAAAGTCTGGTTACTTAACAGGTAACACTTCAAGCTTGTGCTCCTCTCTGAGAAACAGGGTCTTTTTCCAATAACCCACTCAGGTGCTTTCAGACCTCTAATCAATCAAGAAATCTCATCACAATCATGTGATCAGCAGCAGAGGGCTAACAGTCATGCATGGCAATTTATGACAAAAAAGCAGTAATAAGCTTTTCCCTTTTACATGGCTTTTCAAAATAGAACCACATTTTACAAAAGTACATTTTTTTGAAGACTGGTTTCTAAATAAATAGCACCAACTTCAAAGCAAATGTTTCTGTGAGGGCTTCTAAAACATTCGAGTTCTTACATGATCTTCAAGGCTGCAGTGTGACCTAGGAGGCAGCCATAATGACACACAGACAGTGAATAAAGCGCTGATTTAATTATGTTGTTTGATATATGATGACCTCATCCACTGGTGTTTATACTAATGTACTGCTTGAAATGCTTTATCGACATATGGAAAGGCAGAGTCTCCAGCCTGAAGAGCTTAGTCTCAAAGACAGAAACCAGATGAAGGGTGTTCTCTTCCTGTAGCTTATTGTAGGTTTTGAAGCTTTGCTCTTTTCTCAAAGGTCTTAAATATGCACTGAATGCTGGAGAGCGGGTTGCTGAATGAGTACTCTAAGCTTGCTGGACAAAATATCTACTACATGGTTACCTTTGAATACAGAAGATGACTGTCAGTATGGCAAGTCTGTGTTCCTACATACAATCAACAACAGGAAGATATAAACACTGGTGGGGTGGAGGGAAGCTATAGCTGTTTATAACATCTCTACCAAATTCCTTCACTTTTGGAGATATTCCATGCCCCAGCATGAGCTCTCACCCACTGTTTTCTGCTGCTACAGAAGGAGAACTGGGGGACAGAGTCAGTACCACCTTTTAGCTCCTCCAATAAAGATTTCCGTCAATGCGACTGTGCTTTAACCATCTCCCCTCCAGAAAATTAACAATCAAGGCTCAGAGTTTGGTAAAATATATATATGTAAACATATATGTCTTATTTGGTACTTCTGAAAAAGATTCCCTGAAAAATATGCAGTAAAGTAACCCTTAGTGGTGTTAACACCATTAAAAACTCCATGAGGAAATGATTAGTTCTGTATTCAGCACACCATCTGCCAACCATGAAGTAAATAAGGCCATACAAGAAAGGGTGAGAAACAAAACATCAACAACCTACCCACTCATTAAGCATTAGCCATGCTGTGCACTGAACGATATGCAGGCCTTGTTGGGGGAGAGAGGGAAGTATGCAATCCTCTAATTAAAGGCAATCAAAATTAATATTTACCAAGAGAATGAATGAGTAGCTTTAATTGTAGAATTTTCTGGGCTCTGATTGCTTGGTTTTGTAACCTTGAAGTTCAGCCCTGTTTGGTAATGTAAAGGCCTAACTTAAGGCATTATTTATCTTATTTTGCTTCTGTACAGGAAACTCACAAAACACTTGCAAATTGACACATCATTACCATTCATAAGTACACACATATGTACAAGGCCATTGCTTTCACCAAGCCTATCACAGCAACCAGGCAAAAAGACAGGTTAAAAATGAGGTACTCCAGCTCTATTTTGGTTTAAGATAATTCTGGAATAGAAAAAGGGCTTCAGTACATCCCCTCTCTCATAATGAGTTTTCTCAGCAGCACTAGATTTTAAAATTTCTATTTTATAAAAAGAAAAAAAAAAAAAAAAAAAAAAAAAAAAAAAAAAACCAAAAAAAAAAAAAAAAAAAAACAAAGAAGCCACC
>JANRGW010006175.1:0-72040 GCA_024733675.1 Psilopsiagon aymara
GTGAGGCACTGGAATGGGCTGCCCAGGGAAGTTGTGAATGCTCCATTGCTGGTGGTGTTCAAGGCCAGGTTGGACATAGTCTTGGGTGATATGGTTTAGTGGGAGGTGTCCCTTCCCATGGCAGGGGGATTGGGACCAGATGATCTTAAGGTCCTTTCCAACTCTAACTATTCTGTGATTCTATAATTGACCAAGATGACACTTAAAATGTAAATAGACATAAATGCAGAATAATTGAAGTATTTATAAGCTGTATGATAGACACTGTTGGCTTTTTCTTAAATATTATAATATATGGTAACAAACACAGCAGAGAGAGCTGTTTTGGAAAGTAAAGATAGGTGTTGATTGGATTGCTATTATGTCCAATTGTAATACTGTAAAGTTGGTCACTCCTGTACTGTTTGTTTACTTTTGCACTGGATCATTAGAATCAGCAGCATCAGAGTATAGCCCACAAATGGTAGTAAGTTTGCTTTGCCAACAGGAAATTAGCTCTGCTGGCATGTGAAAGCAATTCTCATACTGGCTTGAATTTTAAAATAAGCTTCATCTTGTATGTGAGAATTGCTTGTATAATTTTGAAATAAATTAATGCAAATTGGGAGCTTAGAGACGTTTAATTTTCCTTGCACCTGTGAAATACCTTCCTGAATTTAAATTTATAGCCTCTGAACTGTGACCCATGTTAGATGAAGGAGAGATTTAGACATGGTTGCTGCAGTTGTAGATTAATGTGTCATGCAGTCTGTGTGACTATCGTTTAGTCATGGCCATTATTTTTCCTTCAAAATTTCATCTTTTAATGCAGGAAATATGTTTTAACTTTAGATTTTGTTTGTATCTAGTAGCACTTAATCCTCTAGATTTAGGTTTGTTTGGTTTTTGGTTGGGTTTTTGTTTTGATTTGGGTTTTTTTTTTTTTTTCTTCTTCTTTCTTTCCCTTTTTATATGGTTTCCCTACATATTTTGAGCTGCAGAAGGAAAAACTTCTGTTACACCTACCAGTTTCTCCTCTGGGTAGGCAGCATTGTAAATTATTAAATACAACTACACACAGTGTCATGATAACTTTTAATGTGACTGTGAAGTGATAGCATTGATCTTATGTAATTTGAGTCAGAAAAATCTGAACAGGTAAACTACTTGTAACTTCTTAAAGCTGAATAGGAACATAAGTAATATTAGTAACAGAAAAAAGGCCATCTGGTCCAGGTTGCCTGAGTTTGTTTGATTGGTTGATTATAATCTTGACCACCTGCTTTTCCATTGAGCCCTACTTCACCAGTCCTATCCTATTCCAGAAACAAATATATCTGTCTCCTGTACACCTTTGTAAATCTTTCCTTATAACTTGAATTATTCATACCTTATGCACTATTCTGGGGCAGGAGATCTGCAGAGTCTCAGTAGAGATTGGGTTCGGGATGCTCAGCCAATGCACAGATAAAAATGCACCTGATCTATTGGTTTGTAATCTAGTTTTGGAGAAAATATGTGGATAATTAGAAGAGTGATGTGACAGAATTATGTGAGCATCTATGTGGTGATATGATTGTGTTTACTAATTACAAAATTTATTTTGGTTTTAGATTTAACTGATATCTGTACTCTTTCTAATTTGTACCAACATCTTGCTAAGACATTTATTACTCTTTTCTATTCTCTTTTTTTATTGAGACAGTACTGTATTGCTTGTAATTTTGTGGGGAATGAAAGAAGTATTTAATACGCTTGAACTACATTTCTTTTTGCTAGGGAAGTAAGCAGCAGCCCTATGAAGTAACATTTTCATTCTAATGTACCGTTCTGCCTATGTCATTCAATTCCCATTTACTTCATTGGACATGCTGCTCCTCTATGGCAGTGGTAAAATATTTGGGAATACTATTTAAATATGATTAAAATTATTTAAATAATTGCTTAAACAAAGGCTTGATCTGTTTTTACAAAATCACGTCAACCTTCCTATCCTTCTTTATAAATACATGTGACTTTACCATCCAATATGTTTCAGCAACTACATCTAAATTAGACTCACTTGTGTTCATACAATTCTTTTTTTTTTTTTTTTTTTTTTTCCTCCCTCTCCCACCCTTTTTTGGATTTTTCTTTTCTTCCCCTCAATGGAGGTGGAATAAAGAAAGCTTCTGTGCTATAGCTGCTGTCGTAGATTTTGTGTTACTGGCATCAGGTGCTGTAAATTATACTACTTTTGATTATCTGGGTCTTAATTCCCCAGTGTAAACTTATAGAAACTCCCCTGAGGTGGTTAGCCTGGACTGGCTGTCACTGAGTGTCTCTTGGCTGAACAGCTTAAAAGACTTCATCCATTGCTGGGGCCTTCTACTAAAGAGTGAACATTAGCACCAGGATGAATATGGGGTAGTCATTTAACTTACAAGCTTTGAGAGCTCCCATGCTGGGTATAGAGATAATGGGTACTGGTGTGTGTATAAATTATATTATGAAATTACACATAAATGCTTACTGTTTGATATGTCTTAACACACTGTAAAGCTTTGTACTTAGAGGTATGTTTTCCATTGAAAAATCAACACTTTGTAGATAAAGAGAAAGATTCTCTGGTTACCTCTCTTCTCCTGCTAACTGTGGGAGGAGACTGACTGTGGAGTCACAGGATTTTTTTTTGTGTAGACTAGGGTTATGTTTGGCACAATCTGCCTAAAGTGGTCAAGAGCACGCTCTCATTTTGGGTCAGTTCTTTTGTCTAGCAATAGATTTTAACCAGAGGTATCAAAGCAGAAAAAGATTTCTTTTTATATATTTAAAATGAAGTACCCTACCTTTGCCAGATAATAATGACACTTTATAAAATAGAAGAACTTATTTTCCTGACGTAGATCTGTTTCCTATATACAGTTATAGTGGTTGAGGTAAGTCTTCAGTCTGGTATCTTGCACTTTATAGCTTTAATGCTTATTTTTGTGTGTTTGGAAAGTATAACAGATGCATCCTGCAATAAGTTTTCAATCTTGGCTTATTTTATAGCTTAAAGCAAACAGATAAAAGATAAAAATGAATTCTTTTACAGTGGAATATATCAAAATGTCATAATTAATCAGTTAAGAATCATTCGTTTCCATACTTTATATTTTCTGTTTCTGAAATCTTTTCCATTCTGTTAGTTTTGCTGCAAATTATCCAGCCACTAGCTGTAGGTATTTACAGTAAAAAAAAGGCAACAAGAAATATACATCATGCAGGAGACACATGGCTGCAAAAAACAGTGAGTACATAGGAGGAGTGCCTTTACAGGTCAAGTGCTATAGCTCTTTTTTGACAAATTGGTCTGAATTATCATCACAGGAACCTGTAGGTCCTGTTCCCCTGCACCTCTGTCTTTATCTGTTTGCTGCTCCTGTTACCAGCCCTCACCTTGCACTCGCAGACCTGCAGTCTGTTTCGGTGTTTGCTGGAAGTGTTGGAGCAGTTTTGCCCATGCAAACATCAGTACCAAAAGTTATGGTAAGCATTGAAATGAACTCTATACCTAAAACTCTACTGTGTGTGGCTTCACTAGTCTTCAGCTAGTAATCATATATTAATATTTTGGGGAAAGAGGAAATGGAGTATAAAGTAACTCCTCTGACTGATGATCAAAGTTCATGAGAGGGCATCAGAAGCAATGGACCCTCAATAAAAGGCTTTCTTAAAGGCCTTTTATTGCCTTTTTGCTAAATGTGCTGATCATACTCCAGTCCTATATCCCCATGGATGGTTCCAATGTAAAGACATATTTGTGTAGACCTAATTTAGGTGCATGCCTTTGTTCCCTGCTAAAGGGACAGGGCACGGAGTGGTGGGAGAGAAAACCTTGAAGATAGCATCTGGTGCTAGTGGCATCCTCCAGATAGTCCTAGCTGACAAACTTAGGAGTGGGCTCTACCAGATGGATCACAGCTTCATGGGTATGGAGGTGCGCTTCTAACCTCCCTTTCTTTTTTACCTTTTAATTGAGGCTGCATGTTTTGACAGTCACCTGTATTCTGGTCTCTTTAGCTAATCCATCTGTCTACAAGGCTTCCATGTCCTTCCTGTTAGAAAGATAAACAGAAAAGCCTATTACAATCTCACTATGTTTAATAAAATCCAGAGGCAATCTGTTGTTTGGCTCTGGATGCTATAGCATGTACAGATATAGCAATAGGTAATTACTTGATGGACTTGGAGGTCCTATGGTTAGCTATGTGCTTTCAGGAATAGGAGTATAAGTACTGACAACATCTGTCCAAATGTAATCTGTGGAAGTGCAGTTTTCTTTTCGTATGCATCCCATGAACTTAAAAAAGCAGTGTGATTACCAAATACAATGGGTCTATCACTGTTAAATAAGCACATGGTATCCAGTATCTGAAGGGAGCCTACAGGGGTGTTCCTCAGGGACTGTAGTGATAGGGCACAGACTAATGGATTCAAACTAAACCAGGGCAAGTTTCAGGTTAGGTATAAGGAAGAAGTTCTTTACTGTGGGGGTGGTGAGACACTAGAACACGTTGCCCAGAGAACTGGTAAATGCTCTATCCCTGGCAGTGTTGAAGTCCAGTTTGGGCAGAGTCTTGGGTAACACATTTTACTGTGAAATATTCTTGCCCATGGCAGGGGGGTTGGAACTCGATTGTCTTAAGGTTCTTTTGAACTCTACCTGTACTATGATTTGTTACTGCATTTTCTTTTTTTATTTGTCAAAAAAATAATTTGACACTTGTAAAACAAGCATATAAATAAATATGGGTGTGCCATCTCATTAAATACCTGGGCTTTATTTCAAAGGGTTAACTGCCCTTTGCTTCGTATTGTATAATATATAATGAACTTGTTTCAAAATCTGTTAATGTGTTTTTGGTTTTTTTTTCTTTGTCTGAATTCAGTAAAGTTTGAATCAGGTCAATAGAGCAAAACTTGTGTGCATTGCCTGAAATGTCTGTCTGGCTTTTTCTATGGTTTGTAAATCTCGGAAGGAGTGGGATGAAAGTTGGATGTAAATGTTGTTTTTTTTTTCTGGAATATTTAAAAAGTTTATTTAAGGGGGTGGGGTGTCTTGATGTTCCCTAGGTTTTCCTGATATCACAGTAAATTTCAATATATTCCTTTTCAAATCTAGTCTGGATTTCCACACATCTATCTTTCAGGAACTTGGTTTAGTAAATCGTCTAACACATTCTGCAAGGGAAAACTATGTAGAGCTAATTCCTCTTTTACAGCAGAGTAACTCCATTGACTTATCAGTGTTAATTCTAACTGTATCTGGCTTACAAAAATGAAGAAGCAAATAAATGAATGCAGGAATCTGACCTTCAAGGTAAAAGGGGCTATGGATATTTGCTTTAAAAATGTATGTTTATGCTATGAGTTAGAGGACTTTCATTCATTCCAGTTCATTTTTTTGCTTCCCTTTTTTATTTGTGTGTATGTATTTCCCTAGCATTCTTTGAATGTGTCAAGGGGTAAAAAAGTAAGATTAATGTGGCTGAGTATTATCAGTTATTGTTTTCTCCCTAATATCCTGCAGCTTTATGTTGCTTGAATGTATGCATATTCAGTTTTGAACATTGTGGGAAAAGGTTTCACTGGCATCCATTCTTGCCATTAAAGTGCTTCCCATCTGAATATTGCCTGCCAAAGTATGTGGTATCCTGCAGAGCAAAGGGATGAGGACATAGATTGCAATGAAGCTGAACCGTTTGCACTTCCTAACGGTGACACCAGACATCAATCTTTTGTAGAGACAGCCCAGAATGCAGGAGAAAAGAACTCGGACCCTTGTTCCCCCACCAAAACAAAAAAGAAAAACCCAAACAAAAGGAGAATTATCTTCTCATTTTTTCCATTTAATTCCAGCAGTTTGCTTCCAAGATCCTCCAAGATGAATATGTTCTCAAGTAGCATAGGCTGACATTTCAGTGGCTGAGATGCTTTTGGGGTAGGAAAGAAAAAATAAAAAGGGCAAAAAAATCAAAGTAAAAAAAAAAAAATAATTCTGGAGTATTTTTTTTTTTCTTTTTAAAGAAATTTATTTCATTTAGGCTCAGTTCTCATTATCATAAAGCGAAGGAGCAGAGTGCTTGTTTGGTCACAGTTAATGAGTTTTACACTTTTATACCACACTTTGATATTAGTATTCACTAACACCAAGTTATATAGGTTGGCAAATGCTCAGAACTAAATATTGTCAGTGCTGTAATCAGCCATATATGGAGAAGCTTGAGTTAGGTCTGCAGCTTGTATAAAGTGGCACAGATCTATGGAAGTCTTTGTGCCAGTCGCTGAGGATCTTCTTTGCACAGAAATTTGTTGCAGTTTTTATTTTAATATCTAAATCTAATTTCACCAATAGGATGATTTATAGTTGTGAAGTTAATGAGCTGTATGCTCTTCTTTGTAGTAAAAAAGGCGCAGAAAGAGCTAAGTGCTGCAAAAGAGTACATCGCTACAGCAATGAGCTGCAGAAGTTAACAGATAAAATGTCGCTCAGCCAAGAGGCAGTGAGAGTGTAAGGTGGACAAACGTTGCTATACCCAACAGGAACCCCCAATGAGGAACTTGCAAAACTTAAGCCCAATCTTGGTGGGAAATACTTGCCAGGGTTAGGTCTGGGTTCACAAACAGGATTTTATGCTGTGGTTTAGTTATCCTTGAAACTGACATGGCACCAATTTAATTTTTTTGGTACAAATCAGAGTTGTTTTCAGACTTTAATAGCTAAAGAGTCTGTTATGAAAGCCAGAACAACTGGAAAACAGGTGCCTGAATCACGCCTTATACACTCACAGAAGAGACAAGTGACAGTGTAACAGTTCCCGTCCTTGTGGTTCTTTATGATGCAGAGACATAATGCAGGGATCATCCGGAGCTCAGGCAAACAAAACTTTAACCAGCTGCAGAGCTGCTCCAAGCAACTACAGAACTTGAACAATTTACCTTAGAAAGGTGTGAGAAACTGATTGGGCAGTCAGAATTTGTGTGAGACCTGCTGTCTACTGAAAGACTTGCCAAGTATTTCACTACTTTCAGAGATCACATATATACATGTCACTAAGACTTCGTTCCTTTTGTGTGTTCATCCTTTGAATTCTTTCTGTTTGTCTTTGTGGAAGTGTCCAAATCCAACATTTTCATGCTAAAATTGCTTTGGATCATTTACCTTCCTGATATCTTTCTCCACAAAGTAATGCACATTCAATTTCTGTTAAAAACTATGACTGAAATCAGTGATTCAGTCACTGTGAATTAATTTCTGAATTCTTACCTTTATTCCTCTGTGGGTTTTCCATGGCATGTGTGGAAAGAGACTGTTCAATTCCCAGCAACTGTATGAAAACCTCACAGGGCATGTTAGGACTGTCCTAATGTACTCGACTTAAGACTTTTATTTACATTGGTACAGCTCTGATGCATGAAGTTTCATTTATGCAGCTTAGCTTCTGCGGGAACTATTCCTGCTAGAAGAGACTGATTCTTTGCGAATGCTGTTGCTTTTTCTAGCATTTCTGTTGATGCTTATGAGGATGCCAGGAAGTAACATAGGTCATGTATGGGTAGGGAGGACCATTATATTTTTACCTGCCCAAGCTCTGCTTTCCTAACCGTGTGGTATCTTGAATGTTTTACAGATTCAGAAGTGTTTTCTGAGTTATAATTCACAGTCTCCTGGATTCTTGCTAAGAGGGGATATGGTCTGACCCATTGTTTGTTCTGGGTAGCATATGTAATGCTTTGGCTTGTCTTGATTCTTCCCATGTTTTCCTAGACCATTCTGCATCTTAAGTTTTGCAGATCTTAGTGTGGATTTTTTGTGTGGGAGCAGTTTTGTGTTTTCAACTGGTATGGCAGCAGATCAAGCAGGAGGCTTTGGCTTATGAACAGATTCTGGAGGTAGGCTTCTTAGAAGCTGGCTCTGATTTTTGGCTTGTAAGCCATGGAAGCATATACCATGTATTACTTGATTGTAAGTTAGCCCACTCACAAAATAGTTTGCTGACCGCATACAGTAACTTAAGAAGAGGGTTGAAAAACAGAGATAATATGAAACAAAGCACAGAAAAAGCATATCTCACATTCACAGAAATATCAGATGCTGAATGCCTACTGAAATTTCCTAATTAAGCTGCTGGATTGCAATGAAGTAGGTTAGAGAGTGTACCATGGTAGCACTATTTTCTGTTTGACACTGGCCGTGGGATGTGCTGTATGATTGCCTATCCTGGCATTCAATATATTTCATTGCAAAATGACCAGAGAAGACCAGATAATGCTGAGGCTGAAGAGGTGCTTCTGAGTTGTTCCACTTCTCCTTCTGACACACAAACTATGGGAACAAAGGCTAATGTAGTTTATTTGTCCTGTTATTCTAAACTGTAGTGCAACTCCTTCTTTCTAAATGCTGAGAACTGGTCTGTGTCAGGTACAAGAACAGATAGGTGCTTCTCAATAAAAATGTGAAGAAGAAAACAGTTCAGAAAATTGTCTGAAGCTCTACAGTGAATCAAGGCTAATGACTGGAGTTCAGATCTCCTTACAGCTAGTCTTTTGATTTATGTATGTGATTATCCTGAGACTACAAACTGCCAGCACTCACTGTAGCCAAGGCCAAACTGGAAGAAAAATGTGTCTTATTAAAAAAATAAAAAAAGGCAAAACAAAAGTGTACATTTCCCTGTATACATACTTCTTTGTGTGTGGTATATAACACAGTCTTCCAGACAAATTCCTTGGATCTATTCCTGTTCTCATTAAACCCCCACAGCTCTATGCTTACATTAATGTAACTGGGGAAAGAATTTGTTCCAATAAGAATTATATAACAAGAAAACAGAGGCTTTTGACAAATAACCTGTTTTGCAACTCTTATTGAACAACACTAAAACAAAAAACATAAAGCAGAGTTGGATCAGAAGAGTAGCAAAAGGGGGACTGCACCACAACAGAGTAAACAGGAGAGTCATGTACAGATCATATATACTTCTGTTGTGGAGATGATCAGTAACCTGTGTAGGTAGATTTCTGTTTTCATGTAAGGCATTAATTGTACTTTCCAGTCATAAAACTTAAATGGTACTCTGCCTCAGTGGTTGTTCATCTGGTGCAAGTGTACAATCCATCAGGGAATAAGACTCTGAAAAAGCCCAGCATGAGAAGAGTCTTGTTCAAAAATTTTGGAATCATCAACAGAACAAGGTAGAACAGTAGTAGCTGTGAGTAAGAAAAGCTAATAGTTTAGTGGAGAAATTAGGTAAATACTAGATATTTTCTCTCTTTTATCTTTGGGGGGTGTGTGTGTGAAATGCACAGAAATGATTGGAAAGTGTACCTTCCAGGCCTTTTTCCTTTCCTCAGTTATTTTCTGGTTTCTAATAATTCTGACTGGAGAGCAGCAGATCCACGACAAGTTTTTCTATTGCTTGAGTGTGAATGCAGCACAGCATACCTGCCTCTGAAGCACTGCTGATTACAGCTGCTCTAGAAAGCACCGGTTTTCATGCTGGGATTGGCAGGCACCATGCTATGGATGAGGGGTTTCTTGCCAAATGCGTGGCTTTGTGGAGTTCATCATAATGTGGTGATCTGTGGCACAGTAAATGTAATTTTGTTGTCTTTTAAGTTTCTAACTAGGTAAACTGTAGTTCATTCCCTTTCTGAATACTGAAGGCATTTAATCTTGTAGGAGGTGGCAAACATAGTGAAACTGAAGGTTTTGTTTAAATTTAAGTAGATGCTGAGGGGAAGCCTTCACCTATTCTCCTAACTAGTCAGCATTGACTGAAAAAGAATAAAAACTTTATGTGATTCATCAAATGGATGTATTTCTAAATCATTTGTGGTATTTTCCAATTTGTTTTAGGTCCAGGTCTTAGAAAGTGTGAAAAGCAATTACACCTTTTTAATTAAAAGATGTATGTAATCTTTTTATTCTCTAAGCATTCATCAGATTTTTACCATTTCACTAATTTTGAGGATTGTGTAAAATCGTTGTTTTCATTGACTTCACTCCTTGAAATGACTACAGGTTTTCTTGGCATCCATATTTTCTCCTGCTGTTAACCAAAATGTGTTGGGCTCTGGAAATCACTGAAAGCTACAGAAATTAACAAAAAAAAAGTCTCCTGTTTTCTACATATATTAAAAAAAAAAAAAAAGAAATCGTCTGTGTCAGAGTTGGCCATATCTTGGTTTTACTCTCTTGTTTTGGTCATTATATAATAATACATATGAGAAAATGCATGTGAGTCTCTTATAATTATGCTCTGATTTAAGTAACTTGTCTCTTTTTTGCTTTAAGTTACCAACATTATGAATGAAAAAGTGAAACCACAACTCTTCTGTAGGTGCATAGGTTTAGGTTTCTGTTGTGGGTATTTGGTGAGCAGACCGCTTTATTCTTTGAAGAGTGCTTGCTCAGTTTCTTACATTTGTGACATTTCTTTTAGGTGTTAGGGTTATAATATTTTTAATATACTAATAGTTACAGACTGAGTTCTGGGGCTATCTGTTTCACACTTACTCATGCTGTTATTCTGTTGCTTCAAATAAAAAGTTATTGATGGTCAATTTCTTCAGGTAAATTTTTATGACAAAAACTATTTCTAATCATTGGCTCTGCCTGTTTTGCCAAGGAATTTAACATAGTCTATGACATTGATGTCAGCAAGAATAGCATTAAGGAGCAGGATTTAATTTACTTAGCTGTGACAGAACTCAGAAATAGCTTTAGCAGTTAAATTACTTGTGGCAGAATTGTTTGTTTATGTCCCTAATATTCCTGCATGTGTTTTTGAACGATAGATCATTTGAGATGACTTGCATATCTGAAAGATTAACATTTTACCAATTTTCAGTTACCTTTTTCCATATTCCTGTTAGTGTTAAGAGGCAGTGTAATGGAAAAATGAGTGCCTTTTTGGTAATTCATTTTGAAAACCATTTGACCTTGAAAGTAGACTGTAAAAATCATCATAGATTCCCTTCCTTGAACTTTTCATAATGCTGAAAAATGAGTGAGGGAAAGAAGCAAGATCCAGTTACTGTAGCCTGTTTGCACAGCTGTACTTCATTGAGTCAAGGCTTGTGTTACACACAGTTTGTGATAGGAAGTAAATGCTTTTAAAACAACTAAGGAGACAGGTCTTTAACCTCCACCTTTTCATATGCTTTGTTCACTCATTTAGCTTCTGTTGAGGCCTTGGGAATCATTTCAGAAACAAATTATTGCTGAGTACTGAAGCTCACCTGAATAATTCATCTCCTATTGAGCTTATTAGGCAGAGATGCACTAAGGTGAGGTTGGAGCAGTTTTGAGAGCGATCACTAATTCTTGATATAGTGAATACTGGTTCCTTCAGGAACAAATACATTTAAAGAAGGAAGAATTCTTCGATATAGTATTAAGTGTCTTATGATAGTTGAAATTACAATTTTATTTCAGTAATTGTAAGGACTTTCAATGACTTAAACACATTAAAAAATGATATTGTCATGTAAATTACCAAACTGCCAAAATTAATTAGATCTATAATTCTCAGTTTCCAACATATAAAACTTTTACCTCCTGTTGCAAGACTATCTAATCCCATGAGATGATGAAGACACCTTGAGATTCATTAAGAGGAGTTTTTGGCATTACTTTAGACTTGCAAGTGCATTTTTATCACCAGGCCCAAACTATGTGATATAAGCTTGGCACCAGATAATTTCAGGACTTTAAACACATTATGAGATCATTCTGTGAATGCAATTAGTATCTGCCAAAGGCACTTTTCTAATTACTCTAGTGAAACAAGTCAGTGGCAAATGGAGTGTGCAGCTGGCGGACAGACAGTTAAATTTTAATTTCTGTAATCAGCTGAGGTTTTGTGTACGTTTCATCCCTGGAAACACATGTGACCTGAAAGTTAGGTTTATGCTAAATAGGCACTATTTGGGCTTCATTAACCACCATTTTTTTTTCATTTTGCTATAATTAAGGTCCTCCTTGTAGCTGTACATTTGATGGCCCTAAACATTTCTGTCTTAACAACCCACTTAAAGCTGTCCAGATACCAATACACAATGCAGAGGGGCCACTCGAATCTGTGCTTAATAAGACAATACCTTGAAGCACAGTCAGGATTCTGAAGTATTCATCACTGCAGCACATTAGAGGTGCTGTGCCTTCAGAGGATATGTCTGACACTGGTTTTGCCCTTATTCTAGCGCCTTTTTTTGAACTGTAACATAATAGAGCCACTGCTGTCATTTGGCTGGGTCCGGAGTTCCCAGCAGGCAGCTGTTTTTCCATTTGTCACTAGTGGACAGGCAATGACTGCATTTTGTGGTCTGTGGTATCAGTGGGCTTGACGATTTACACCTTCCAGAAAACTGTAAGCAGAACAGCAGACACCAGTTAAGTTGTTTAAATTTGAAGCGCAAGATTTTTGGAACAGTTTGTGTCTCCTTCTGGTGTTGAAATAGATAACTTCAGTAAACAAATGCAGGCATGAAAGCATCCTCAGTCCTCATCCATCTGAGCCCTAGAACAGAGCTCCTGTTATCAGGACCCAGCTCAGGACTTCTGGCTGTTTAACTCCCATCTCAAGCATCTTTCTGCTCTTGCAGCAATGATTTGAGTTCTTGCCACAGCCTCACCTTCCTCAGCTTGATATCTACACTGACTTCTGTCAACTTACTGACATTTAATGCGGCCTACCCAAACTCACCTCTGAGCATGAGGTTTTATTACCTGCTATATAAGGTAAAATAGCAAAGTGTAACTTGGGGGATTAGTTGCTTCCAACTTATGAAAAAGGCCTTGGCAAACAAATGTTGCTTTGTTCTCTAGTACCTACCTCATTAGAAATTATGTGTTTTGCAGAGGTTAATATACTGTGGGCAGCGCACCAAGTACATCACAGTTCTGAAGATTACAACTTACAGCCTTGAGCCAGTCTGTACTGCAGAGGTACACCTCCTGGGTAAGTTGCACAAGATTTGACAAATTAATATCAACAAGATTGTAGTAAAAGTGAAACCATAGTGTTTGTTTTCCTTCAAAGAAATTTTTTTTTTTTTTTTTTTAAGGTATTTGACCCTGAAAACACGGAAGTTGAACCTGAGGAATGTGAGAATCATAAGCTTTAAAAATACATTCATTAATGTTTTTAGAGCAAACTTGAAAAAAGATGCAAGTAGTTAAGTTTAAGAAGGCTAATTATAGCTCTGTATTTATATTTTCATAATTTTTTTTAATAAAATTGGGCATTTTTTTCATTCAGTTTTTCATGCATAAATACAGCAAAAAATCAGAGTATAACTTCTAGATATGTCTGTGCAACTGAAAGAGAGAAATCATTGCTAGAGATGGCTTTGACCATGCAGATGTATTTATTTGTCTCTGCCCATTCATGTCATGTGTCAGTACTCCAGTAAGGGCAGTATGCCACTACTCTTACCTAGTGTTACTTCAGATACGATCTATTTTAAGTGCTGAGCTGTGTACACATGTAATATAAATTAAGGTGAGTTCTCATTTACAGATTTAAAACCTTATATTTCCAAATGCACTCATGAATGTAGCATGCTATTCAGTGTTTAGTTTTGGGCTTGGGATGATTAAATTTTGCTGATTTTCTCATTTAGTTTTATGTTCTCATTTGACTCAGATATTTTTAACTCAGATTGTAGTTTGTCATTCTGGTTTTTTTTAATTTTAATATTTTGAATTTTCAGAATTAGAGGTCAAGCAAAGCAATATTCAATGTATTTTTGTATATAAAATACATAAATGCTCTTCTCCAATGATGTATAGTACTAGTGGTGGAAGAAAGTGCAGTCCCCTGGGAATCTCAACAGCTAGCCTATGAGCAAATGAGTCAAAGCTAAGTGTGTGTGCTCACACATTCAAATCCTGTGCACCTCCATTAACCTCAGCAAAGTTAGTCTGTATTTATGTTCACATATCTGAGCATGGACTTAATCTGTTGTTCATAACTGATTTAAGTACATAACATTAAATGAGTTAAAGTGCTAGGTTAAAAAAAAAAAATACTGTTGCAAACTGTGAAGCACATACTATTTCTTAGATTTGTTTCTTAAAGTCTTCTATGTAGATTCTTAGGTTTATACAGAAAAGAATTGTCTGATGCTAGCAGGAGTGCTTCAGATTTAAATGACCACAATGAGCAATAGCGGAAGGGATGCATCTCTGTCACAATTCTGCTTCCTATGTAAATATGCCATGTTAAAGATTTAACCTTTGCACATTTACCCATTGGGACCATATGTGCAAATGCTTAACAAAAACAATAATTCAAAACAGACAAAAAGCCTGTGTGTACATATGGGTGTGTGCATGAGCACTTTGTCTGACTGCCTGATTTTGAGGATGATACCTCAGAGAGCATAAAATATTCAGGAAGGCCAATATGTCTGTCTGCCCTAGATTCTAAAGACCATCCTCAGGACCACACTGGTGTCACTTGGCAAATAATATAGGTACAATTAAAACTCATTTTCTGTGAGCAAAGAGAAATGAACCTAGGAATCCATAATACTTTTGTGTGCAGTGTTTTTTTTCACCAAATATCTGGTATAAGCCAAAATGTTTAGTTAATGTAGATTTTGGTTTACCTCCCCCCAGAAAGTTTGAGAGTTATACAAGTTTTCTTTCTCCAAAAGCTTACTGTGCATGAACAAAACTCTTGCAAATTCTTATAGCACTGCTATTTTTCTAGGCTGCCAGACTTGTCCAGAACCCCACAAAACCATCTGCCTCAAAGCTGAAACTCAGTGAAGCCTTTAGTTAATGTTCCTTTGTTGTTGCTGAATGTGTACTGTTGAATGCAATTCGACATCCAGTTTTGTGGAGGCTGTGAGAAAGTTGCGGTGGATGGTGTGGGATTGTGGGACTGTTCTGCTGCCAGCTGTGTATGTGTTTTAAGTTAAACATTATAAGATAAATAAATCAGCATATTAATCTGTGTGGGTTGTGCTCAAGCTGATTGAAAAGATGTGAAATGAAAGAAAAGAGAAAAACATGCTTTAAGTACAATCAGTGGTAGAAATACACTCCTGAGCTTGGAACCAAATGTGTGTTGCTTCGTGTCATTTGCGCGCACAGCGTTTCTATTACTCCAGTGAAGGGGCCATACAGAGGCAGACCTGTTAAGTCTTAAGGTGGTTTTGAAGCCCATTTTGTGGGGAAAAAATATGTGGGAATAAAAATGTATATTCTTTTTCAAGAAGAAATCAGCAAGCTAATACTTTATAAATTTTTGCTTCTGATGAAACACTTAAGTGTAATTGTGAAAGGAAAGAGTTGCATATACACCTCAAAAAGCTATAATTTAATTCTTTGAGTACCAGTTCTCAGCTTTCCTCTGAGGGTAAGATTTAATTGCAAATATTAAATCCATAATTTGATAGCTTTAGGCTATGCATTTTGATAAAGGGTTGAATTATACCTTGTTGGTTTAAAAGTGGTGGAAAAATCTATGTATAAATCTGGAAAGGGAATAGATAACACCTTTCTTTTCAGCACAGGGTCACAAAGTTCATTTCTTATCTACTTCTTGTCTGCCAGATCTGGGATTTGTAAAGGATAGGGATTTTTTTCTACCCTTTAACTCCTGCAAAATCCTTACACAAGTATAACCCGCATGAATTAGCTGTGGGCAGCTGCCCCTTGCCCCTCTGTGTCCTGACTGAGGAGTACTGGACACATCAGCACGTGGCTCCAGCATGGAGATGGAGGGGCTTAGCGCAGGAAACTTGGCCCACCTGCTAAATCTCAGGAGTTTCCAATTTTTCCTTTTCCATTGTGGAAGCATTTATTAGCTTTTACTTGCAAATGGGAGGGAGAAAGGTAGAGTATGCCCATGTCAGAGAGTATGCAGCAGTCAAGCATTCTTCAAAAGGGACAATGCCTTAAGTGTGAAGGCACACATCTGCACTGCAGCAGCCCCAGATACAAATCCCTCTCCACTCCCTTGCTGCGTGCCTTTCCCATCAGGTTATCAGTTATTGCAGAGCTCTCTCAATCTATCTCTGAATCCACAAGTGGGAAAAGATCTGCGAGTGTGATAAACAGTTTTCTGCAGTTTCAACCTTAAATACCATCTTGGAGGCAGGAAAGCTTTTCCTCTACAGATTAGTGAAAGCTGGTACATTCCCATTAAATGTTTTGATTTGGTGAATTGGCATTTCTAGTGAAAAAACTATTTAATAATTTTATTGGGTTTTTTTTTTTTTTTTTTTTTCTGTCATTAATCCTGTTTCAGTGGAACCATATATAGGAGAAGCTAAATCTTTTTTTAAGAGAGGTTTTTATTCCTCCCTGTGGGTTCTACTTCTGTAAACGATCTTTGAAATCCTTAATCTGTGCAAAATAAAGCTTATGTTGCAAGGAAACTTGAGGCAGTTAGAAAATCCTTCTCCTTTGTCAATCTCAGGTTTACCTGTAGATTTATATAAAAATTCTCTCCTCTCTCCACTTAACAGAGAAATCCTAGTACTCATTGTGAGAAGTCAGTTAGAAAATAAATATGAAGATGATCCTTCCTTCCCCTCCGAATCATCTGCAACTACCGTCAAATTGCCTGTGATACTTCTAGGGAAAAAGCATTAAATTTTTAACCCTGCTTTCAGTCCTACAACCGTTTCCATGAATAATGTGAAAACCAACTGTTTGGTTTTACTTTTTGTTGGGGTTTTTTGTTGTTTGATTTGTTTGTTTGCTTGTTTTTAAATCTGCTTCCTTTCCATTTTCTTAAAAAAATTTCCTGCTCTTATCATGCCATTAGACAGGTACAATCAATATTAAGTGAAAACTAAGGTAGCTTTACTTAAACTTGGCCATGTGTCCTATTCCTTCATTGACTTCTTTGCCAAGGTAACCTTTGAGAAAAACCATGACAGCCTTCTTACTCTTGTGAGACAAGTATCTCTGAGGTTAGAGGGATAAGGATAAAGGAACTTGGAAAAGACTGACTCCATGACAGTGTTCAGGCCATTTCTTCTAAAGTATGGGAGGTTTGCACTATATGTTTGTTTCAGAGCATGGTTTGTAGGTTTGAAAGTTGTGGGTTTCCATTCAGTATTTTTCTGCACAAGGCAGTCTAATCTGCATTTTTAATTTTTAAAGAAGTCTCATGCACATCTACTCCAGAATTTCATGTTTAAGTGCCACATACCCTGATGGCATTTATTAGCTCCCACGTTATGTAGGAGTTGCTGTGAATTTTCATGAGTTTGCTTAGATTGAGTGTTTCTTAGGGATTGAATATGCAAATTTCATCTTCCAAATATATTTTTCTTCTGTTTTATAAATGTTATGCAAACTCTTCAGCCTTTGAGGATTGGACTGATTAAAACAAAGTAGCTATTTACATTAATTCCTCCAAGTTCCAGAAGCTCAACATAATTTTTCCACTACAATTCCTTTGCTTTTTGGAAAAGGATTCTGAAGGCATTCAACCAGAAACACTCCGTGTGTAGTTTGTGGGACAGCTGTGATCTGTGAAGCCTTTGATTGGAGTTTATGAAATCACAGCTGTCCCAGCCCTACCAGGTGATACTGCAGCAACATAAGGGTTTTTTTCATGTGCTTCAGTTGTTACTTGGTGTTGCAGGCAGCATACCAAACTGGGACTGCAAGGCCTTAGTCCTCCATTGGCTCAAGACAGTGAGATATGGCTGTGGTGACTTTCTCAAGAGTGTCATTCACATCATGAGGGTTGTTTTACAACCTTGGTGTGACATCTTACCTAATAGGTAGGCCCTTTGGCAAAAGCTGAGGGAATATTGACATTAAGTATGTGTGCAGACCTACGCTAAAGGAATTCCTGGCTCAGGAGGCCTGTCATGTCTATTAAATTCCTTTCTCTGATGTTAAACTATTTGATTTTTGTGCAAAGGACAGTAGGAACTTGAAAATGAATTTTGCTTATTTTGCCGTTTCACAGGGAGTTCTTATCTGCTATCTGGATTTTCCAAGTGCTAAAGAGTTTTAAAGTTTTTAAGATAGCTCCAAAATCTCTGTATTGTAGGGAAGGATTGTTTTTCATGCAGCTGGTATAATACAGTGTCAGGTAAAAGAAGAAAAAAAAACAAAAATACATAGGCCTTTTTCTGAGGAAAACACACAAAGTTGTAACACGTGAAGGTCTTGGAAGTCCTGTTCTATTGCTCAGCCAATTAATCAATTAACAGTGAAATTCCTAGCACGCAGTGTCTTTGCTAAGTGAGCAGTTTTCTGAAACTGTTTTTGTGTTAGCACAGCTTTAGAGCTCAGCAATGTATTGGAGCTTCAGGGGGAGATATCATGAGGAATTTATAATTAACTTTGAAAGCCAAGTTGCCTTGCCCTTTTGGTGCTCACATAGGGAGTTTGGATGGAAAAGCTATAGTGTTATAAATTCACACCTTTCTTGCTCCGTGATAATTCTCCCCTATAAGTGAACCCTCCGTGTCGAGGATATGTTCTTGCTTGCTCCATATAGTATGCAGAATAAACTTCTAGATTTCTGAGTTCTTTTCTTGATGTTTCTATTTGCTCAGTATGACTTTTGGGAAATCACTTTTGCATCAGTTTGTCTCATTTGCAATATTACATCTAGGAGCAATATAATAGTATCTATTCTCTGTCTACATCATGGAGGTATTAGAAGAAGCAGTTATCTCATGTAGTGCTTTTAGGTCTATATCCTCACGAGTTTAGCATTATGAATCTAATGTATGTTTTCTTTCTCATTTTTCAGATTTTCAGCTTGCCCATGGCTCTTTTCATTCCCCCATCAGTATTTGCTGTTCATCTACAGTTTAATCTACTCTACCAGTTTTGGATACATGCAGAGGTAAACTGTGTTTTTAAGCCATACCTAAGCAGTTAGCCTGGAGCAGTGTCCTGGAAATCCACTAGCAGCTGATTTATTGTGTAAGAAAAATCTTTGTCTGACTTCTTTAAGGAGAAACATCTGTTCATTTTTATTCCTTTTTCTGAATATATATTGCTAAGTTTATAAGAAGCAATGAGGCCAGTTGGTCCCAATTAGATTTAAAAAAAGAGCAACTGTAAGAAATCAAAACTTTTTGCTATTTTAATACTATATTTTCCTATCTTGCAGCTTATTAAATGTTTCTGGCAGATACTGGAACTGATTTCATTTCTAAGATAAATATTTTAGGGAAAAAATATCCAAAACCCAGTGCTTCTTAAAGATCATTTAGAGTTTCAGCTGAAGTCAGATATTGTTTCCTTCTTTGTGCAAGTAATTCTCAGATGACAAATGCTCTTTGGTTATCTGATGGCTATTTGTTTATGAGTGTGCCTATTTGTTTTGTGAGTGCATAGACCATACAATTTACATATATATACATATATGTATAATAACTTGCTGAAATTAGTATGTAATTTCCTTCACTGAATGGCCTTCTGCTTCCTTGCACGGCAGTAGAGGTGCTTAAAGGTATCCCATGTTATAAGGCAGTAGCATGTTTTTCAGCTGATTTTCACGCCGTAGGGGGCTGTGGGCTGATTTTCTCTACAAGAGTTATTCCTTTGATTATTCTGACCATACATATGCCTTTTTTCCTCTGTAGTTTCCTCATGTGATCTATAAGAAGAATTTTTTTAAGGCTTTTTTTTTTTTTTTTTCCTTTACCTGCTGTTTTAAGTGATTGTGTTGCTCAAATTACTTTCTCTTTTCTGTGTGTTTCCTGGGGGTAGGGACTTTAAGGCAAAAATCTACTTAGAGTGACCCAATAGAAAACTCCTGGTTTTGAAATTTTACTTCTCTTGGGCGTATTCCTAAAATCATTAATGCATGTATGATGCTCTACGGCACCTCATGAATAGGAAAGATTACAATACAAAGAATACAATAAAATGTCACACATATCACCAGGACTGGCATAAACTCGAGCAGTGCATAATTAAACTTGTCAAAATTATTTTGAACAAATTTTAACACTTTGAAATTATGCCAAATGAATACTCTGAACCACATGGTACCAGGTTCTTTGCCCAAGCTTCCCCAATCTGGTTTTACTGTGTTTTGCCACTAAGAGAAAAACAATATGCCTCATCTACATCTTCTTTGCTGTCTGAAGCCATTTTTTTCCTTGGCTGAGATGTTTCTAATGTTCTGTTGCATAGTGGTAACTCAATGAGTCTCAGCACTGTTGCCACAGCGTGCATCTAAAGTTTCTGAAGTGAATTTCAGAGGCTTATGAATTGCCTGCATCCCTGTAAAGTGCTAAATCCTTCACAGGGCTTAAAAGGAATTTCATAGCATATGTGCGATGTGCCAAGTTTATACACTAGTCTAAACAAGAATGAATTTCAGTCTCAATGAAGAGATAAGCACTCCTTGCTATTAAATTCTTGTGCCTGTAGAAGAACAATGGATCTTTTGTACTGATCCAGTTGGTCCAGTCATAGATCTTTGTTTATAAGGGAAGTTATTCTCAATTTTGCTATTGCCAATTTTATAACACAACTGAAATATGCTGAAGTTATGGTTTAAGGTCAGAAATCATGTCAAAATAGAAAGAGGGTTACACCATGTATTAGCAGATTTCCTGCTCTCAAGGGCAAGAGCATAACAGAAAAGAGAAGAAGAGGAAGGAAAGTAAATAGTTGCAGCTATTGCAGCCATGCAGGTTTATATTGGCCAATATTTTTGGTGAAATTAATACGATGCTTCACCATTATACTGGGTTTTTGTTTGCTTTTTTCTTTCTTTTTTTTTTTTTTTTTTTAATAACTATTGCAATTTAACTGTTTAAAGATGTGGTGTCTCGAATTTATTTATGTATTTATTTATTTATTTTTCTATCAGCCCTTTTCCATAATTTAAATGGTTCTAATTTTCTTACACAGATTATAGTAAAATAGAAATCCTTTCTGTGAGTCTCAAGTTTCCTGCCTTAAGAGGTCTGTTTAGGGCTGCAGGCCTGGGTTTGTATAGAAAACCTAGCTAGCAGCTAGGCTGTTGCTAGTCCATGCTCTGAGAGCTGGGATTCGTCATCCACCAACAGCTCTGGTGAACTCTGGGTGCCCATGGTGGCTGCTGTTGCTGGGTGGCAATACATGTCATTAGGGTCCAGTGTAGATATGCTTCATTATATCTATTCTGCCAGTGCGAGTTGTAATAGTTTGGGTCTAAAATGCAGGCGCATTTGGTAAGAAATGTTAATTTTGTCCTCTGATTTCTATTGTTTTTAATCAGT
Source organism: Psilopsiagon aymara (assembly GCA_024733675.1). Classification (NCBI taxonomy): domain Eukaryota; kingdom Metazoa; phylum Chordata; class Aves; order Psittaciformes; family Psittacidae; genus Psilopsiagon; species Psilopsiagon aymara. Next base: position 21,223 of record JANRGW010006175.1, read on the forward strand.
GTCAGTGTTTCCCTACACAAGATTTGGCCCCATATTGATTGTTAAAGTATTATTGGAAATTGTAACTTCACAACTTCTGATTACACATCTTTTTCCTTTAGAAAAATAAAGTCTAGTAAGATATGGGGCGGGGGGGGGGGCTAATAGATAATTTTTTGACATAGCACTGAAAATCTCGATAAAGGATATGTCCAATTGTTGCTTTAGAAAAGAAAAAAACACTGTGATATTTAAGTAATAGGAAAGAATTAAAGTTTATGAGAGAAGATGTTTAGTTTTTGGACTAATTTAAATAAAATATTAGAATTACAAGAGAATGATTATGCTGTGCTGAAACTTTCTATGCCATGTTTCAGCCTAGAAAAAAGTTTATAGCTCTGATGATTTCCTATACTTTGAATGTATCCATTGTTTCATACAATACTAAGAGAAGTTTCATGTGTTGTAACTTTGATCTTCTCCAGTATTTGTTATAGTATTTTTTGTCCAGCTTTTCTCCCAGCAGATCAGATATGGTCTATTTTATTTTAATTCAAGTGGCTCATATATTACTGTGAAGAGGGTATACCAAATCATAAAGATCAAAAGTACTCACTCATTCTATCTCACTTAGATTTCTTTATTTCCTGCGTAGTTGGTATGCATTAGCTTTTGGCCTTTAATGTAAAATAGTACAGCATTTAAAATACCATAAGTCTTATATAGAGATTATACTCTACCATTATCTTGGTGCTAGAGATCTTTTATTACTACCAAAATCAGAATGGGATATTGATAAAGGAAAGGCATTTATGTAATTATTAAAGAAGTTTTTGGGTGTTCTAAGAGTAAAAACACAACTTTGGGACTTAAATTATTCATTTGCACTTAACTATCTTCTCAATTAAAAGGACTTTTGCTGTCTGAAGCCCACTTTTTTGTCATTGTTCTGTGCATTATTGCACTGTGTACCTGGGAATCTGAAATTATATCAGAAATTTGCCAAAGCTCTTTTAAAAATCTTTGAGTAGCAACAAGGTATTGAAATAAATTCATATTTATTTAAATAAAAAGCAAACCAAAACAAATATAAAACAAACAAACAAAATACCCCCAAACTAACAAAACAACAAAAAAAAGAAAACCCAAAGCAAGTGTGAAGAAAACACTTAAAGCTTTTCTGTAATGGTGCATGAAGAGGAGTTATCTAAACGATGTGTAGATATGGCACATAGGGACATGGTTTAGTGGTAAAGTTAGTAGTACTAGGTTTATGGTTGGACTCTATGATCTTAAAGATCTTTTCTAACCTTAATGATTCTGTGATTCTATGATCTCAATAAATCAAGGGAAAACAATTTTTAGTCCTTCCAAAAGGTCAATTGAATGAGTCAGTAGATCTGATCTTAAATGGTCTGGGAGAAATGTTTCTACAACTAGACCGTTCTCATCTAGATCATGAAGGAAGTTAAAAAATATCTTCGATCAAAGAGCACTAAAAATCTAATTTTTCAAAAGCCACAAAATGTTTCAGGACTTACTGACAGACAGAAATACTCTATTTCAGTTTATTTTCACAGGTGATTCAGAAGGTCTATGGCTCATATTAAACTATATCCTTCCATTATGCATTTATTACAGCCAATAAGTTAAGTGTGTTTATAACCTGATAGACACCTGTGAAAAACAGAGATTAGTTTATGTTGGTTTAGCTGTAATTTTTATGAGATGTCAAAATGTATTTGGAAACTATCAACTGAATCAATCCCTGATGGTGATAATTGCAGCAGCAGATTATTCCTTGCCCATTTGATCTTTGACATGCATTAGTTTCTGTTTAATTTTCTAATTTAAGGAAAGACTGTAGTCTGCCCTTTACCATACTCACAGAAGTCGGGTTTCTTAAGGCATCTCTTTTTTTCTTGTTTAAGTCTTTCTACCTCATCAAACTCTGGAAGAAGAAAAAGCTGAACCACTGCTATTAAGCAGAAGTAGCATGCATGAAAACAGGCATGGAATAAGAAAAATTTTGGCAACACCTCATGCATCCTGGAGAAAAAGATGTGAAACTGCTACAGATACAGACCAAAATACACTTATTTTTGTCAGAAATCACCAAGTAAAACTGAAACTTGCTGTGAACATGTATTGTATTTATCAAAAAAATATTTTGTACTTATGTGCAGTGTGTACTAGTCTTAAGTTTCTTTCTGTGACTTGCTTTGGCTTTGACTTCTGCTCAGTTTTCTTTAATGAAAATCTTTGAAAGAGAGAGGAATTGTGGAGGCTTCATGCTTTCATGAAAAGGAATTCCATTCCTGGCAGGAATCCATGCCCATCAAGGCTCCCTGAGTACAGGTGAGATGTTGTGGCCCAATCCTGAAGTTCTTATATCAACCAGCTCTTACCTAGGAAGATGGCCAAATTCTATGGCTTTTGGGTTTTGGGGTTTTTTTTTTTGTTTGTTTGTTTGGTTGATTGGGTTTTTTTCCAACCTATGAGAATAAGGTCAACAAGAAAATAAAGCAAGTAGACTGAAGAACCAAATAAATTTAAATAAAAGAAATAAAGGATTATGTATTTCTTGAAAGTACCAGCATACAAATGATTACTGCATCAATAGCAAAAGCTATTCTTGAAACTGTAGAGGGCATATGTGTCTTTCAAAGAAGCTATTTGAGACAAACGTCTAATGGATGGTGATTAAAGGAATCATAAAATCTCTAGGATGATGTGATAAAAAGTGACAGCATGAGACAATAGGTAAAAGAGTCATCAATTTCCAGGACCTTACCTATTGAGATTGGTCCTCTATTTCTCTGCAGATTTTGTTTTTCCATTTCCTTGGACCTACCTTATCCACATTGTGTGCTGTAATCTCATTTAAATAAGCAAGAAAGGAATGCAGGAGAAAACAGTTGTAACAAGGTTTATGTAAAGTACTTTCAAGTAGTTTAGTGATTTAGAAGGGATTTAGTAATCCATTTCGTAAAACTGAAAGGTAAATTTGATCAAGAAATGAGACTTTGAATTTAAAAAGTATTTTAACAAAACCTATTTGTCTATAATAGTTTTGAGTGTTTGCATTGGGAAGAAGATAGTTTTGGTTTTGTGCTTGTACTGTGGAGCTGGAGAAAGCTTTTTGATAATGAACTAAAGCATTCAGTGGTTTGCAAATGAAGAATAGAAATGCTCTGCTGGTAGGTAAAAAATCTTGAGGCCTTCTTTACAAAGGCATATATTTATGCTTAATTTAATGTACTGTGGGCAGTTCCTTTGGGGTCGGTAATTGATGAGTCAGATTTAATGTGTGGAAGTTTTTGCAAAATGGGGGTAAACAAGTAATAGTGAATAGATCACAGTGGAAACGGGGTGTGGTGAACTGATCTGATTTTCTGCCTGAGATGAGAAATGCAGTTTTTCTTTGTTTTTCTTTTGTTGTTGGTGGTAGGGCCCTTTTTAATATAAAGAGCATCACCAGTAAAAAGTAAAATCAGTAATAATCCAGTGTATCGAGTCATACACTGAAATTGCAGTATTTTTTGAATTTGATTCTGGAAGCCCCTTTTGAATTTAAATAGCATATGTGAACAAAACCTTTCATTTTGTGTACTCTAACATATTGGTTTAATGAAGGAACAAACTTATTTTATTCAATTCAGCCACTCTAGCCAAAAGTAGACATGGGTCTGTCTGATGTGCTCTTTCACATTAGAAACACGCGTATCTGTCCTAGTCAGGTTACAAGGGATCAAAAACTTACCATTCATGAGACTTTTGCTAAAAGTCACAAAAAAGATGAATCTAATTAGAGGTGATTTTAGCCATTCTGCTAGTCTAATGTTCAAGATTGTGTCTGACAAGTCTCAGTGTCTCAAAAGATTTAAGTGAAATTCCTAGAAACAGATCACATTGTCTAACAGCATACTAGCTTTTAGAAGCTGGATTTTCTCACTATTACAAAGATTCAAGAAATTATTCTAAAACCAATGGAAAATGAAGTAATCACTGATTTACATAAAGAAAAAAAATAGTTTATAAAAAAAATTTCTTGTCCCATTTGTGGTAGTTGATGCTTTTATCATCCAGAAATCCACTGTTCGCCTGCTGCCAAGTTGCAACTCAAGCATTTACTGTGGAGGGAAGGAGAACAAATAAATCAATAAGCATTAGGGAGATAAAAATGCTTTCTTTAATGCAGACAGTGCCTTTGTAGGTCCACATAAGGTATATATATATATTCACACAATATAGATAATAAAACTCAAACATGATTCTAAGAAACAAAGACATCCCATGGTTTCAATCCAGCCTGTCTGCCAAAATGACTTACTAGATTTTCTGACCAACCTGCAGGGTGAAAGTCTTGTCATCATTGCACTTTCCAGAGTGTGGAAAAGAGCACAGCTAGTGATGCTATCACTGAGCAGAAATACTAGCAATAACTGCAGAATGTTCCAGTCTTCCATGTTTCACTCCCCCTAAGAGGGGAGGAAAGTATTAGTTTGCTACATACATAAAACATATAACTGCTTTTTGTTTTAAATGAAAAGAATAACAAAAGAGAGAAAATAAAACATTCATAAGAGAGCACACTGTCTTGCTAAATGTAGGCTGCACTTGAGCACAGTTTGATCAGGATAAAACATAGTGGAATGAGGTTTGGGGTTCCTTCCTTGGTGTCTAGGACCTCAGAGATGATTAGGAGAGACAGCATTACAAGCTAATAGCCCCAGGATAAGCCTCCTGTTTAAAACCTATGTGTTCCTTGGCACTTTTAGGTATCTAAGTCTACCCAGAAGTGCCTTGACGCAGTGAGTTAAGTATTTTAATTTTATCTAGCTTTTCTTTCAACTGAATTGCAGTATAGAGACGGACTTAAAAATATGGAAGTGTGTAAGTCATTTAAATGAGCTTAGTGCTCTGCACCTAGTAGCTCTGAGTGCAACATGCAGCACAGGCGCCATGATAATTTTAATTCAAAAAGTGGCTCCTCCATGATAATTGGCTTGTATTGGTGATTTGCACTGATGAGCAGAACTCCAGGCAGAACTCCTTTCTTTGTTGAAGCTGGGTCACTGTTGAGACCGGAAATGAAAAGTTATGGGACGATAACATAAGCAGGAACTTTTTTTCATCATAATAATGAAGTCTTCGTGTTTGAGTGTTGGCTTCTTGTCCTTGCATCAAAGGCTCTTCTTGCAAGAGACAGCTGTGAAATGCTTACTTCAGCAACAGTGGGACTGAATACTTTTAATGTAACTGCACATACCCTATAACTAAAAATTGTACTTCAAGAATTTCAATTAGGCTACTTTTGTCTGTTATGTCTCTGGGGAGCTATGAAGATAAAAGTGAAATTAGCTACTTAGAGATGCAGTGCATTTTGGTATGTTCTTCATCCTGCAAAGCAATCTAAATAACTTGTTTACCAAATAAATTTAATATAATAGCCACATTAATGTGGAGATAAGTTAGAGATACTGCTGTCTGTCAAAAAAAAAAAAAATCTTAATATATTACATGTAATACTCTTGAGTTTTTCTTCTACCTTGTACTCACTGAGAGTCTGTCTAAATGGCTTCAGAACTGACAGAAAATTTTGTAACATCCTCATCTGATAAAGCATAAGGTGTAGGCTGCTGCCTATATTTTGATCTATTTAAAGGAGAAGGTGAAGAGCTACACTTGGCTATATTTTTTTTTTTTTTTCAGGACTGGCATACTGATTTATTATTTATTATGTTCTGGTTTAGTTTTCTGTTGCTTTGTTGTTTTTTTTTTTTTCCCTTTCAATTGCCAGCATGTATTTGTCAAGCTGCTGAAAAGTACTGAAATTGCATAGCATTTTTTCTCTTCGAATTTGTTGAAAATGCTTAATGTGATATGTGACTGAAAAGTGACTTCATGCTTTGCTATTTGTTATGCTGCAATTAAAACAATCAGTGTAGGTTTTCTCTCATTTTTATTGCACAAATTGATTGAAACTTCCTATATGTGCTCATCTTTCCCACAATGCTTAATGGGACCTATAAAGGACAAGAAAAAAAAAGTTGCATCCACTTACTGAAAGTGTTAACTGAAAAATTCATGTGAGATGCCAATTTGATTCAAATCTTATCTCCTTGTTGAACTTTAAAACAATGAAAAGTGACAACATACACATTTCTTAAGTCTGTGTGTTTATTATATAAATATAAACTGGACTATCCATTAAAATTGGGCTTTCACCTCCTATTCCTCAATCCACATTTATCAGAAATTTACCCCTATGAAACTCTTTATGATCCCAACAGGCCTGATTCCTCTCACTTGTTTTATTTCTAAACTATAAATATTGTTTTTTCCTCTTTGTGAAATTTGGCTGCATCCATTTTAAATGCTTATTGAAGTAGAAACCTGCCTAATCAGACAGGAAAACAGTTGGCGGTGTATAAATCAGGGTTTGCTGAAGATTTCAAAGTGTGTAACTGGCAGACAAGCACAAATCCTAGGAGTTCCACCTTTCCCCAGCTTCCCCATAGAGTTTTCACATGGCAAATCTGATCACCAGAGCCATCTGTATAAATACATGGTTGCGTTGTCCTGAATTAACACAGCACCTCTACTGGGGAAAGTAATTAGTGTCTTAAATTTCCCCACCAGACTGAGATATTGATTTATATACTGGGTATAAAAATCTTCATTTTGATGAGGAAATCAGTAGTAGTATGTGTTTTACTATCTACTAGTCTGACAGAAATCCCAAAGTTAAGTTCAGAGCACCTCTTTAGTGATGCTACAGAGATGAATTTACCTTCCCTGTCCTGCAGATCAGTGACATGATGATATTGATGCTGTACTACAAACAGCTGTTCTTGTACTCAAAGAGGAAAAAAGAAAATCAAAACAAACCAGAACTTTTCATATGCAAACAGTTTTACTGTAACATTTCCTGCTCTACTTGGTTGACATTCCTTCCTAGCATTCATGTTGAAACAGAGTTAAGTAAAGATTCATGTTGTAGTGGTGACAGGAGGAGTTGTTACACAAGATGTAAAGTTTCCCTTGGATTTCATGTCACGATTTTTTCCCATTATTTAAACAAGAACTACATTGAAGTGGTGCAGGTACCAGGCAATAAAGATTTCCCTTGGTGCTGACAAACTCTGAGACCGCAAATGGAGGTGCTTACATGCTGTAAGAGATATTGCATAATGTTCTTTTCCGTTAGGCTAGGGATTGCTGTCACAAAGGAAACATCTTTATATAAGAACAGTTACTATTATAGAAAAGAAAATATTTACTTCTCATTATATACGCGAATTTCAATTCCAGCATATTTTATTCAGTAATGTATGGAAACTTTATAATTCATGCAGCTTTTAGCCTGCCTTATTTATTAAACTGCACTTGGAATTGCTTCAAGTATTGTCAGTAATTCTGCTTTATTATTTAGTGATGCCAAACTAAAATGGAGGGAATATGTTGTTTGATTTTATTATTTTCCTTTGTTTTAAAAGTAAAGAAAGACAAACATGTTTTGTGGAGAAATCTGACAAAGCTTTTATAGCTGGTGCACATAAGATACCTAACGTCTGATTTTCAGGTAGTTTAGTCAGTCCATTTGTGTTTTGGCAAGTGAAAAATTCTATTTTGTGACTATGGGATGTGAAAAAACAAAGCAAACAGGAAAAGAGTTTTGCTGCAGTTCATATGTGGGTCACTGGCATGGGAGTTGAGGTGCACACAATGTGTTAATTGTAAAAGGAAAAATTGGAGACAGGAATTGATTTAAACAGTAGGTGTCTGTATCAGGGGAGCAAACACAAATATAAACCCCTCAGCCGTATTGGTCAAAACACAGATAAGGTTGGACAATAGTTGGGGTACTTCAGTGTTTAAGAGATTACTAGCTATTTTTTTGTGTGTTTCCAAGATCACTGCAAGATGATGCTATAAATATTTTATATTCACAAGCAGACTTTTTCCTTTCAATAATATGAAGTGGGTTTGAAGAGCAATCAATAGGGATATTGAAAAATGATATCTCCACTTTTCTTTTTTAATTTTGACACCACTTTTCAGTAAAAAGGTCTGAAAAAAACTTTCTACTTATACAAAAATTATAGTAGTAGAAATATTTTCCTTATTTTTTTTTAATGAAAATACTGATTGCAAGCCACAAAACCTGAGCTGTTCTGTCATTCTTATCACAAATATTCTGTTAATTTTTTGAATTTTTATTTAAAACTGTTTTGGTTTTGTTTGGTTTGTTGTTTGTTTTCTTTTTTTTTTTTTTTTTTCCCCAAAGCTGTGGCCATTATGAAAGATCCTTGTCTAAAAAGCCTTTTTGAATACTTAGCTATTTTAAGATAAAAATGTTTTGCAGTCTTATATGACAGAGTTCTAGTGGTGTACATGCTTTGGTTACTGGTTGCAACTCTGGTTACTGCTACCATGACCACTTATGGGCAACTTTGCAATTGCTGTTCTCCAAGGAAAATGTCTGAACACAATGAAGAGACAGAAACAAAGGCAGGTTGACAGCTGAAAGGTAGAGATGGGTAGGTGGAGTACCTGCCACTAGCCTTCTTCATTGCCTCTTAGGCATTCTTTCCAACAGGCTGTTATTACACCACATTAAATTTTATTACAAGTTGATTCCTGCAAATTTCATTCCTTTCACTGTAATTGCAGTAAGTTCCTGTCAGCCTGACATGACAGGGTCAGAATCTTACTTGGCAAAAATTTTCTTACTGTCCTAGCCATGACAATTTACTTTGGTGAAAGATCTTGCAAAACTCCTGTTTTGCCTCAAGTGAGATGTCAGAATATAGAAAAATTCAACAAAATAATTATGTTCTTTGCCATTTGGTGCTGCTGTCTTTCAGCTTTACCAGCTTTTTCAGTTCTTATTTTCGTTTTCCAGATACGATATGTTTTTGTTCATTAGAATGATATATGGATTTATCTATAAAATATATGTTTAGAAAATACTGATCAGATTTTTGACACAGAAATTTTTCCACTGACAACATATTTTTCTGTTTTAGGAGTGGGCTAAATATATAGAGTTAGACCTACTGATAGCAAAGGAAGCTTCTAGAAATATCACCTTGTACCATTTTGACAATCTGATGACAAAAATACTTTTGATATGTTTTAGCCAAAGTGTTGGTTTTATGAATTGCTAATTTTAGCATGCTGGATTTTTGCTTGTTCAGGTGCAGGGTTCTGTGGTTGTAATGCAGTTATGATTGGTATCACAGATTATATTCCCATCATTGTGTACGTCTTCGCAATGGAGGTAACCTTGGCCGAATAATGAACCTAAGCAGGCTTAGGCATCAATTACTAATTATGCGACAGAGAAGGTATTTAAGTAGATTTGTAAATGTTGTCACCCAAAGAAAGTCTATTTTTAAAGGATGAGAGAGGTTTCATTTTCCAAAGAAAATACTTTCTCAAGGATTAGTCAGAAGTATTTATTTAAAATTCTGCACAAGTTCCTTTAGCATACCGATGTATTTTATGGATTTTGAAAGAATGAATTTTATTTTTTAAATATTAATTTATATATTGTATATTGAAGACTTGAAGGACATTTTACTGTATCCATCAGCTAAAACTGAAGATTGCTATTCCTTAGTGATTGTCTGCTCTCCCAGCACAGACTGGGTTTATTTTCACAAAAATTGTTAAAATGTAGAGCTAAAAATATGTTAAACCCAAGTAGATAAAAGTTAGGTGTGGTTTAATAGATTAGTCATTGCTCTCTCAGGCGCTGGGCTGCAGTTCAACTCGTTAACTTCATTTGGTGGTCACATCTCACATAGCTTAGAACAGTGGGATTTTCTGCTTCAGAAAGGTGGGAAGTGGAACTAGCATGGATGATGGATTGTTTCTCATCTTTAGGTGGTCTTTTCAGGCTTGAACTTATTTGAAGGAGAACTGAGAAATACATAGTGGCCTTACTTAGGTAGTTCTTGGCTTCTGTGTTAAACAAAGCAAACTTGTCCCACTAGTATGCTTTTCCAAGCAAATGTGTGCAGGATTTTGTGACAGATATTCCAAATTATATCTAAGGAGTTTACTTATTTATGTATCCTTTAGTTACAGAAATGCTTTATTTAACCTATTAAGTAGAAGTTCTTTTAGCTTTTGCTAAAGACAAAAATGAACAAAACATATTTTTTCCTTTTATTGTGATATTTGCCTGCTTCATAAAAATTTAAATACTTCTGAGGAATGTCCTGTATCTACTTTTTGAGTCCGTATCTACTTTCACTTTCACAAGTGTGAATTAAACATAAATGGAATTGGAGTATTTTAGACTGCTCTGTAAACCTGAAGTTAATAAAAATCTGTGTGCTTTTATTTATTTAGATGATGGGACTGATCTCGTAAATAATGGTGGTCTGCCTCCTTAGTGTGTTGTTTGCCAATATTATCTCTATTATTATATTACAGATCACCCACTTCAGCAATATGAGCATTAAATTTACTTATTAAGTTCTGTAAATGACAAAGTGATAGGTTCTTGGTTTTGTTTCTTAAGGTCTAAGTATTTTTATTTCGTTGCCTTTTTTAATTTTTATCTTTATTGCAAGATATTATGGTCATAATCAGATATGGTGAATTAATACAATTTTAGACTATATCTTGAATAGAAACACTTTTTGATCATTCAGTGACTGCATCTGTTTGTGACTGATGATTTTGTGTTTGGGATTAAGCAGTGGTTGCTCTGTTTGGGTGTCTACACATTTCTGTTGAGCTAACCAAAGCACAATATTTGGAGCTAGTGCTGGCTTTCCTGTGGCTCCATAAGACAGGTGAGTACCTAACTTGCTATAAACCCTGGTGACACAAACTTAATTCAACAGCATTTTCTGACAAAGCTTGACTCATTAGAGTGTTTTTATGGTAATCAGCACTTTCTGTTATGTTTTGGTCTGGTACAAAGATGACCAAGGCTTGGATTTTCTGTACTGTGGAATCATTGCCTTAGATCAATGCTCCACTATGAGGTTTTGCTGGTCTTCTTTCTTTTCATGCCTCGGAGTCATGCCAGTTTATTTGTGACTGTATGTTGGATCAGTTTTAGGAACTGATCCAGTGAAACTAATTTAGAAAAACAAAATCAGTTTTCACTTGCATCAGTTCTCAAATAAGGGTTGGTTTGGGTTTGTTGTTTTTTTTTTTCCTTCTGTTTCTGCGTTTGTGCTGTGGTAAAAGAAGGTGACTGATACAAAAAAAACCAACAATCAAAGCTACTGAAGGAGGAAGGAGTACTTGTTTCTGGGTCAGTGCCAGCTATTTGCAGATGTAAACTGTTCACATAATTGGGATCTTAAAGTTACACTGAATCCCAAGCAATGCCCATGGATATCTATAAAAAATGTTAGTGAAATTCTTTTAACGATGAAATGGTTCAGGCAAAAAAAATTGCAGTCTTGTTTTCTTATGCAATTCTTGTTAAGATGAATGTCCTCTTTATGCATTTCTTCTCCCTCTTTCCTCTCCATCTTGGTATTATACAGTATTTTCAAATTCATTGAAACATTATTTTTTCTCAAGGTTGTTACCAACCTTGGGCCTCTGGAGTGGATTCTTAATACTCCCAATCATCACAGGGTTCATCATGGTAAGCTAAAAGTGTAAACTCTTATTCCTTAGTGGGGTTATTTTTTTAGTGGGCACTATTTGTTTAATAATAATTAGGGATTGGAATTGTATTGTAAAAGTAACTTTACAGAAGGATTTAAATTTTGATCATTGCTTCAAAAATAGTCCTTGTTGAGTAAGAAATTTTACAGTGTTTTAAAAGCTTTTTTGTAACTAATATTTAATTCTAAAGTTTTTACCTTTAGGATTAACTACTGAGCAGAAATTAAGCCAGGATAACAGAATTAATTTTAAGACTTTCAGCAAAACAGTTCAATGTTTCTAAATATGAAGAGTGATAGAAAAATGTCCTACTAAGACATCATCAACTTGTCAATCACTAACATGCTTTTTCATTCAACTTCAAACAATGAATGTGTGAAAAGGCACAGTTACCCTTTAGAAGATCTGTTGAATGTTTTAGTGGCGTTTGGTTTCAGCTTTCTAAATTATTGAAAAATCTCACTTCACACAAGTGCATGATGATTGATTTTTCATCAATATTCAGAGGCATTCCAGACCATAGTGCATATTTCAATTTGATTAATAACTCTATTGCGTACTGAAAAATGCCATGATCATTTAAAAGGAGTAGAAGTGGATTTCATGGATAAGCTTGGATCATTCAGTGTGCAGAGATAACAAGTAAAAAAGTACTAGGGGAATGGAAGAACAAAATAATTTGAAACAGACTCAAATGCAATTATTGGTACAGAGGATGTTATTAATATTTATTATATCCTCCAAGTGTAAAATGTTTATGGCACTGTGTAGACCTTTTAAAAAGACTACAATGTTGTAAGTGTCTAATTCTTAAAATTTGCACAAGTACTGGTAATCCTGGAGGGACACACTTTGCTCTTATTTGCTGTGCTGTAAATCCATACTAATCCCCTGACCCTGATTGGAGTTAAGCAGAATCAGCCCTGGAGCTGATCAAGTGCTATACAGTTTCTCCAGACAGTCTCTACAAATTTGGGGTTATGTTATCGATGTTTCCTTGCTCATACTTTTGATAGAAGGCCTATACTATATACAAATCCATTTCCCCAGAAAACAGGAGGATCAGTTTCCCTCACACTGAAGTTAATTAATAGTAATGAAGGCAGGATCAGAGAGTGACATGGTTTAGAGGTGTGATCTTGTCAGTGGCAGGGTGAAGGTTGGACTTGATGTTTTTAAAGGTGTTTTCCAGCCTAGTTGATACTATGGTTCTATATGGAATAGAACATAGAGACAGCTGAAATCCATTAATGAGATGATTGCACATAAATGTATTTGGCATGTATTTTCTTAGGTAAAAAATGATGAAATGATTTTTTTTGTCTGCTATTTAATTTGTCTTTATAAATAAATTTTGAATTGAGATTACTCTCCAAATTAATCCTTCCATTTCACAGGAATTTTGGGTGTGACACATTTGATTACTGTGTTTGAATCTAAGTAGAAAGAGAACAATTAAGAAAGAAAAAATTGCAACATATTAGAAGTAGTGGGTTAGCTACATTTTAATATTTTTTTGTTTATAAGTTGATGCTAATGATGAAGATTTGCCTTCATAATTCAATAGCATGTATTCTTATATATGAAATTACTGGTCTCATAAATGATTTTTATAATAGGTAGAAATCCTTACTGCGTTGACAAAAATTATGGTGGCACACTCATTATCTGGGACAGGATATTTGGTAAGTGAAAAAAAAGTTTTCTTTCTCATGTTTAGTTAGTGTGGCAAAAATATGTATACTTTTGAATTTGATTGTTGGTTGTTCTTTATTCTTATTTCATCAGGAACATTTGAGGCAGAAGATGCGAAAGTCATATATGGTTTAACACATCCCGTGAATTCATTTGATCCCATCATGCTTGAGGTTCTATAATTTGTATCACTGACTGTGGTATCTTTAACAGGCACTCACATTTGAAAGAAACTCCTCTCTTAGGCACAGTTGAGGCCATCCTTGCATTGATGCACAATTAAATAATCTACAATTTCTTCAGCATTTAATTATGAAACAAGTATTTCTAGTGATTCATTTAGCATATGCAGAGTGTGTAGTCAACATGAAAAAACAGTACAGTAAAATTAATAATTAATTACAGTAGTACTATAACAGGCCTTGGACTGAATGATTTCCATTTTGTCATATGCAGAGCAATATGCAGCAAAGCAAAGACAAAAATATAAGTTTAATCTGTTGTCTTCTCTAAATATTGCTATATCATAAATAACTGCATGTTGCACTACCTTTACTATTTTTATCTCTTCTGCTTATTTGCTGTTCAGAGTACTCCAGAATGTTTTTGTTGACAGCATTACATAGCAACCATCATGATATCAGCAAAACCTCCAGGATAGGTTGAATATAGTTTTTTAATTAGAAAAACAAACAAAAAACCAAAGCCCCCCTCCAAAAAAAAAAAAAAAATAGTGTGGGGCTTCTCAGAGTTATTGGTCCAGGTTCACTTAAGCTGGATAAAAATTTTCTGTAAAAAACTCAGGGACTGAGTAGTATTGAAGTCCCTGCTTGCTTTTCATGCCTGCTCATCCCAGAAGGTATCTCAAAGAATGAGAAATTCTACCTCCAAAGGCGTCTGGACTGGAAGCTGGAAGGATGGCCACAGTCTGTGCAGTTATATCCATTACAGTCAGATATTAAGTAATTTTGTTATTGAGAATATGTCACGTCAAGGTCCCTATAACCAAATTCTAGGTTAAAACTACCGTAAATATAGCTCTACAATATACTGTTAAATACTCTGGATTAATTACAAGAGACACAGATTTTCCTTTGAGCTGGGGTCATTGTAATCCTCACTATAAACCAAGGACTTGACATGGCTCCTACCTGTTTTTTGTCAGGGTTTCTGAACTTCTGTCTTCATCTACTCCTAATTTATTCTCTCTACAGACTCAAAAATTCATTTTTAACTTTCAAGTAAATAATAAAACATAATGTTTTATTAAATCTTATTTTACCATCAATGAAGAATTACTTGTGCTTTTTTTCAGTTACGTCCCTTGGCTCATATTTGGAATGTGTTTTGGGCCACATTGGATTCTGCAATAAGCTTTCTGTCATATTCAAGGGGCCAGGCTGGGGACCAGGCAAACCTAGACTTGGCTTTCCTGAGGAAATCCCAGTGGTAAATAGAACATGCACAGGCTTTCGGTTTTGTGTAATTTGCTTGGACCTCTTAATGCTACTGGATCAATATTAAAAACTCTACACATGCTATTTTAAATTAGCAAATTAGCAGTCATAAAGCATAGGGGAAGATGAAATGGGAACAGAAACTGAAGGAAATGAATGGTTTAGCTGTGTGTTTTTGCTTGAAGAGAAAAAATAATTTTTCTATTTATCTTTTCATTATTCATTTCCTGAAGAGATTTCAAAACTGTTCTATAGTGTACAGTACGTTTTCTTTTAGCTGTTAACATACACACACAGAGCATTAAACTCTGTCTCACACGAGGTAGTACATAAATCTGATAGTGATTACCTTTGTGCAATTATCTATATCCTTTAATCTTTCTTGTGTTTGTAAGTATAAAGAATACTAAGAAATATAACAGGCTGGAGCAGGTCATTGTCAAAAGCTATTATCTGGTTTGCTTCATACAGATCACTGGAAAAGAAGTTCCCTTCAATCCAAGTGTACCAGTTTATTTTGATTGCTATGCAGTTGTACATTTTGCTGTAATAATGGACTTGCATACTGAACTTCTTGCTTCTGTGGCTGTAAGTAATCTCTATCTTTATGAGACAGCATCTCATGCTAACAGTTATATCACACACAACATGTTTAAGTAAGGAAGCATTGAGTAGAGGCTCTACAGCCTAAATCGTATCTTATTTAAGCTATTATAATAAGAACTGCATTCTGGAAAAAGAATCAACGTAAATGGATAAATACACCATAATAAATATATAATGGTTTATATTATTTATTAAACATTATTTAGCAACCATTTCAATTAATTATAGATGAATATGCTTAAGTTAAGCAATTAAACAAAAAAATAATGTGTGTTCCATAGAAGACATATGTGTGAGCTTCAGTTTTTAGGAACTCATGAGAGGAAAAAATGTACCTTGAAAGTGAAACTATGTAGATTTTAAGATGTCAAGGTTGTTCATATTGTTAGTTGCCCAGGCATCAGCAGGAAGATTGCAATGGTCTTGTGATTGAAGATGGAGAGCTTGGTTCTAAATTGGCATTCAAAATTGGAGGAGCACAGACACAGGACGAATCCTTTTTCCAGTTTTGAACATAGAATGCATTGATAGAAATAGAGCAGGGAGAGGTACATATTTACTGCCTTGCATTTGGGCTGATAAGATCTCCCTTGTAATATGATATGGTGCCTCCATTGATACCTGACAGTCTGTGAAGGTGAATGATGAGGCCACTTCTGCCTTCAAGAAGCAGGACATTAACTGCTTCCAAGGCTTCACACATTCCAACCTCCTTTTCATTCTTCCACCCTAGACAACATTTTCTTCTTTAATAAAGCTAAGATCTTCTAGTTCTGAAACATAATTTTAATACATTTAGTATTCCCACAAATCAGTTGAAGGCCTACCAAAACAACACAAAATTCTATCACATGGATAAAATGCCCTTTGGCCTCCTTCGTGAGCCCTTTCTAAGACCACTTTGATTAAAGCCTTGTATTTGTGTCAGCCGTGTTGCCACAGGCCTTCTGTCAGGGTGCCAGGGGCTCCCTGGGTTCTTCAGTCTCTGCTTGCCTTTGAAGCTGCTTTGTCCCAGCACACTCACCTGAGTCTCTCTGACCCTGAGCTGATGGTGGTTACTGTCCACTGCCCACCTCGATGGACGGTGCAGGACAGCGCCCTTCCTGCTGGGGCCATGGCCCCATCACCTGGCTGCTGCTAGCCCCTTGCCCCTTCCCTGGGGAGCAGCCCCTCACACTGCACCCCAGTGGCTTTGCCCATGAACAGCGTGACTGGATCTAGTCAAGAGACAGATTTATAGAAATAAGTCTTTTTCACATAACTGGCCGTGGTCATCCATGAAGTATTCCAGAAGATTGCAAAGCCATTTCAATGCTGTCAGAAATCTTGTCTGAACATTGATGTTTTGGTCTTCCATCTGAGATATTCCTTTTGTATTCCAGAGTGAGAAGGACAGGAGAGGGTCTCCGCCTGCAATAATTTCTTGGGATAGGAGGCAGCAGGCTTATAGCAGCTCTTCATATGCTAGCTGCTATAGCCCTTTCTCCCCCCTGCCCCATTTTTGGTTAAACGTAGTGTGAATAGCACATCAGACCAGTAGAATGATGCGATTTTCAAGAAAAGTTTGAAGAGTAAGTATTTTACATAGCATTCCCGATATAATATAAAAGCTACCTCAGACATACTCCTTTGATTAATACCAAGTTATTCTACACAACTTGTTCACCTCTATAAAGGGTCATGCTGCAACTGCAGAGAATTCGGAGATTACTAAACTGTATAGGCTTAGTCTATTCTGAGTATTTTTGCAGACAGGAAGTTAAGCCAAAGGTAGTGATAAATACCTCCAACGTATACAAGATATACATGATTGCCAGTGTTCTTATATTGAGAAATGCCTCTGCAAGATTTTCCAGATATGATTCTAGATTCCTACATACCAGAAGCAAATCATTTTTTGCATAGCGCTCGAACTGTGGGGGTTTTGTTCAGTTGTTTTGGTTTTGTTTTGTCTTTTTTTACTTTGTCGCTGTTGCTTGTAGCAGTGGGAAGTAAGGAGTCTGCTTATGATTTTTCTTTTCTTTTTTCCCCTATTTTATTCTTTTCTCTTTTTCCTTTTTCTGGTTCTGGAAGGAAAAATGGATGGTCCAGATTATTTTCTCTGCTGATAACTGCAGCTGTTTAAGAATAAGTAATAAAGGAAGTTGAAAAATGCACCCAAGCCCCAGATGATCACTAAATTCTTGAAATCCTGGAGGAAATATCCTGAAGATCCACCATTTATGACCTTATCATAGAAACCAATTAGAAAATTCTCTGCACAAAACCGCTGTGTAATAAGGTAGTAAGGAGAAGAAAAGAAGGAGGAGAGCGCAGGCACCTAGAAGCACCTCATCTCAGGACATAAACCTTCAGCGTGGGTGTAGAAAGTGCTGGTCCAAAGGCAGAGAGATCCAGCATTGCTCTGTAGTATAGTAGGGAAGCTGTCATGAGAAGGAAGCCTGTGTATGAATAACCTTACTTGGCAAAAAGCTTTCTTCAATATCAGTTTTCCACTACACTGAGTTATGAAATGTCTATGGATACAACTGGAACTTTCTGTCTGGCTATGAATTATGTCATAACTGTGGCATAGCTCCATAAATGGAGACAGCTAACTGTTTTCCTCATTTCTAGGTATAAGTTCCATTTCATAATAGCCATAAGACACAGCACACAGCTATTACATTTCTCAAGTGATTACAGTTGCTCAGTGTTTGGTCTCACGCCCTGTAGAAGTGTTAAATTTCTCTATCCATGAAGAGCAACCATATACCTTCTGCCTGAATGACCTCCATTTAACTTATAAAAAGAGCAAAACAATAAAGAACAAATATATATTTTCCACAGGAGAGAGCATGCAGTGTTTATTTTCTGTATAGTGCTCTGCATTGCATCCAGAGAATAAAAATTACTTCTGAGCTCTGCACATCTATATCTGATCCAAAGCTCATTGAAGAAATGGGATTTGGATCAGTCCCAGAGAGAGTGCTAGGAGTGTAAGACTGCAGAACATTCAAAGTGAAAGTCTCATAGTTCCAGAACTGCATGTATCACATAAATCAAAGTGAAATGTACCTTAAACACATTTTGCAGTGTCTTTTTTAGCTTTTGATAGATACTGTAACATTTATTGTGCTTATAATGCTATGAATATGTGAGCAGTTAAAGGAAAAGTAGCAAGGGATAACATAGATCTCAAAATCTGAGAACACAAATGATATATACATTCAGCAGGACATAACCAAGAAATATATATGTAATATTGCTAAGATTTTTAGTAATTCTAAGTTAAAATAAATTCATTGAAAGATACCTAACATTACAATTTTCATAGAGCTGTATTAGCACTATTCATTTGAATATTGAAAGTGGCTGATGTATGACAGCAGGGCATCTGTTAACTCATGAAAAGTGCTGACATTGTTCCTAGCAGTTCTTTTGAAACACTGAATTCATCAGGATGAGGAAAATCCATGTTATTCTTCAAAAGGAATAAATCAATCTGAGTTCTTTGAAATATAGAAGTCAAATTGGAATATTTCAATGTTCATCTAAATACACATTTGGAATAACATATTTCCTTCTTTTAAATGAATATTTTTTATTTCTAAAAAACCATAAAATAATAATGCTACGGTATTCTGTTGATTACAAAGGCATATAAACTTCTCAAATTCTAGAACACGCCCCACCCTTTTGATAAAGTCTCTGAGATATTTTTAAAGCTTTCAGTGAAATCAAAATCCAATAGAAATATTTTTTTCTGTGTGATTGCAGCGAATAACCGCATTTCAGAGTTGTGGCTGACTTGTAATTTGGGAACCTGCTGTGGTCACATGGGCTTCTCTGTTTATACAAATACTCCAGTTTATAAATACTAATTTTTTTATATATATACATCCATGCATATTGTGTTTAAGTGGAATGAGGATGCTAGCAGTAACAGATGTGTAAAAGACATTCTTTTCACACTGCAAATTGTAGTGTGTAGATTTAATATATGATGTTTACTTTAGTGATATAACCCACTGACTATTTTGTTGATTTTGGTAGAGTAATGCCTAGAAAATGGATGCCTCAGCTGCCAGTATCCACTTCATAGGGTGAAAGTAAATAAAAGAATCAAGCAGTGTAACTATACCACTGGAGCTGTAAAGAGAAAGTTATAAAAGCAAACGAATAATGCTAAAATTTATGCTACGAAGCTGGTTTTCTAAAAGCTGTTATACCCAAATGGCATCATGACATATTTGACCACAAAATTCTAGGTAGTCCTTGACTAGGAGCATAAATGAAGGAACACATTTTTTTGCTGTATGTGAAAGTGGTGCATGTATCTACAGTGAAGGGTAACTTACACCTTAGTGGTTCCCAGTAAGGCTTTATGTCTCACCTTGCATCACTCCAGAAAGCTGAAGGCTTGGGAAGTGGAAGGCTGCAACAATTGTACTCAGCCATTACAGTGCAATGTATCTGTGTGAATGTGATGATAGTGCCAGTTAACTCTGCAATTAACTGTGACCTGTGGGTTGTTCTTTAGGGTCCTTCAGTCCTTCACATTCTGAGCCACAGGTGGCATCGGACCATAAGAAATTTTACAGACAGCTAGTGTTGAAAGTGTTATGGTTCAAGTAGGAGAGCATCTGAAAAGAAATGCAAATTGACCTGAAAAATGAAATCTGTAAGATATGATTGCACATGGCTCGAGTAGTTATTATGCCAAAAAAAGTGCTATTATATAGCACTTTAACCACTGAAAGGTACAGGCTTTCTTGTATTTGAGTTTAATTTTCCTAAATTACAAAGTTACTTTAGTTCTTTTGATTTCCTAACATAAATTAAAATATATTTCTATTTCCTATTTTTTCTTTTCTTTTTTTTGTTTTTTTGTTTTTTTTTTTTTTTTTCCTCCTGGAAATCCCTGTTTTAAACTGAACTGCAATTTATTAATTTCCCTTCAAGTTCTTAATCTATGCTTTTTTTTCTTCTGTGGTTAGATGAATGTAGAGAGTCAAATGATAAGATCAGGCTCCAATTTTGCACATCTTAGAGAAAATGCTGGAGATAATTTTGCAAGATCCACTCCAAATTCTTGTATTCAGTCTTTTGTTTCTTTGTGGAGAAAAAGCTGCAATCTAAATTACAATATTAGTGTCTCCAATGTCAAACTTATTGTATTTCAAGGTCAATCAGTAACGATATAATAGAACAATAATACTAAAAATTGCTGTTGTTTCCTGAAAATATGTTAACTTTAAAATATTTTTTTCTGCTTGTCTAGAAATAACAAAATATATCTTTAAGCAAAGAAAGAAAAAAATGAATTTGAGAAGTTATGAGAGAAACCACTAAAATATGACCCCTAAGTGCCTACTTTGGCAAAGTGTTTCCATCATGTACTCAAATCCATCTTTTGGTGCAGGGACCAAATTGAGCCTCTAGATTTGCAGCCTAGTGAGTGGCAAGAAATATAGTAACTTAGAAGGTGCTCTCTCTCCACTGATTACAGAGAAAGCCGAAGTTAATAACAGATTTTTAGGCACTTCAGTGAACGTACTTAATGTAAGTTTTATGAAACTGGAACACAAGAAAACCCAGCTACCTAGGACTTGGTAACTGGTTGTCTAATGCTAGCCAGTTTGGAAACACTGGGAGGGCAGAAGAATGTGAAATAATACAGCTCTTTTGATTTGGAAATTGGAGACACCCTTATGCATTCATAGCAGGTACTGCTGGATTCTTCCTGAAGGCAAATACTAACATTTGTTGTCTCAAAACCATTGCAGGTTCATTCATTTTCCATAAAGTGTAATTTTAGCCATATGTTGTATTGTGACTTGCTTGAAATCTGGATTTGATGCTCAGTTGTCTTTCCTTCCTAAAGGGGATACAAAACCTTATCTTCCTTTTCTCAGAATAGTGCCCTACCTTTGTGGACACATTTTTAAGGCAGCCTGTAGAAGCTAGTGCGTTGCACTGAGAACAAATCAAAATCAGACCCTCTGTCCAGAAGGACTATGTTTGAAAAAAGGTATAATTCTCTAACTTAAAAGTGAGGATAGCCTCTAAGAAGGAAAGTCTTGAATTCCAGCCCTAGTTCCCTGGCAGACTTCTTTATTTGACAAGTAGCAATCATTGAAAAACATACCAAAACATTTTTTAAGAAATTCATGGATGAGTTCCCCTATGCCTGTGACAAATCATGCTCTTCTTCATGCACTTCTTGAAATTTTGTCTGACCCAGCTTCTACAGGAAGCTGAAGTGGTAGTTGAATTTACTGTGATTAGATGAGCAGTTTAAGAACTACAAATTTTATTAAAATTAGAGTCTGTGCCTGATTTTTATAAAAAAAAAACTCCAAAAATTTTGTCCCTTCAGAACAAATTGCTTCATGTTAATAATGCAAAGCCTTCTAAACTTAGAACATCTGTGGGATTTTCACATTCTAGAAACTGAAATTTTCAAAAATAAGCACCCTCAATTTAATCTTTTGTTGAGAAACTTTAAAAATTCTGTCTGGAATTTGCAAACTTATTCCAAGTGATACAAACCTTGATAAAGGATTATAAGCCCGCTTGATTTAAGTGAGAATCTCAGCACATAACTGCTATACCGAGTCCCTCCCAGGTTCAATATCTAACTGAATATCCTCTCTCGAGTGATGCACCAATAGCATATGCCCAGGGTAAGATCATAAGAAAAGCATAAAAATACCTTTTCTCAAGGTCTACATGTAGGTAGATGGTGGTAATCATCCATCTGAGGTTTTGTAAGTTTATCATGAGGAGGGATGAAACAGAATGAAAACATAGCAATGCAGTAATGAGCTTGATATATCCTCATATAAACCTGTGCAACAGAGTGGCTTGACTGGTGTCATTTGTGAGAAGTGTGTTCTGGCTTGTAAACTGGTGAGCTGCTGTTTAGCTTGCATATTGCTGGAATTGTGGAGTTTTGTTTTTCAGTAACTGCTTCTTAAGGATATCTAAGTAGGTGCTTGTGATTCTTCAGTAAAACAACAGAAACCTGCCCCAGCTGAGTGTGTGGTTTGATGTATTTTACAAACATGGGCACTGTAAGTTCACACAGCTGTAAAATTTGAGAATATCCTCTTGTGGCCTCCCATGCTCACAGATACTTTAGATCTCTTTGAGGGGTAAGGGCCACCACCAAAGGAAGGTGGGCATTTAACTGAGTAGGATTTATTGAAATCAGGGCAGACATGCCTAGATTTTTATTTTTCCAGTGCCTATAATCTTGAAGCGCAAGATGCTCTTCATAAACCTTATTGTTATTGAAGCCCAAAAGGATTCCTGTAACTCAGCCAGATCCACTACTTTTGTTTTGGGCTTTTTTGTTGTTTTTTAAATGAAGAAACAAAAGCTTTTCAAAACTAATATTTGAAAGGAAGTAAGGGAGGGAACAAGAAAACTGGTTAAATATTTGATTTTCAAGGGCAGCTGTGCAGAATACATAAACATTTAGTAAATGAAAAGAAAAAATTAAACTTTGCAATTAATACGTTTTCTTGAGTTTTGTTTATATCATTTAGACTTAAGTTTTAAGTACTCATCCAAGTACTAATGCACTTATTAATGTTTAAAAGTGTTTTAAGTCTGACTGAAGTTAATGATATGAAGTGTTTTGCTGAATTGGAACCAAGTGTCAAGTTTTCATGAAGGGACAACGTTAATTTTGTTTCTTCTTAACTGTGGTCATATTGTCATGTCCTATGAATTCCTGCCCTCACCAGTGTTTTGTTTTGGTATCTGCTGGGTTTTATAGATGACTGTTTTAAAGAACTGGTAACATAAAATGAAGAAAACAATGAGGGCTGCTGGGATTTTTATCTAGAAATAAGTTTATTCCCTCTTGAGTAAAGGCTTAAGAGAATCAAGTTACTTGGGGAAAACACATAGTGCAGAAGGGAGGATCTTAATCATTATTTTAGAAACACAGCATTCAGGAAACAGCTCTATATAGCACTTCAGGTAAGTGTGCTATGTACAGCAGGTATTTTGGTTGTAAAATTTAAGTAACAGATTTCTTTAAAAGCAGACACTAACATCACTGACTGAGGAAGCTGAAGCTACTGCTCTGTCAAACTCAGTTTCTCTTCAGAAAGTTTCTCTAAATGAATTCTTCGCGTACTTTTTAACAGATGTTATCACAGGGAACTGTTCTCCTGAGAATTGGCTTTATCATTCTTTCCCTGGCCTGTTTGGGACTACTTATGGAGAACAGGTAAGATACAAAGACGAATATAGATAGAATCAAGGATGTATGTTGCTGCCTATTGACTAGAAAATAGCATACAGCTAGCCAGCACCTAAACCTAGGAGTGATCCCATACTAATTAGTGACTATTTATCTGTTGTCCCTTGCAGAAAAGTTAGGGATGGGCTACTCACGTTTGTTCTTGTATTTGCTGGATTCACATCTCTGGGTTTGGGACTGGAAGACCAGTGAGACCTGCAAGCTGTTCCAGGACTGCTGAAGCTCATACTGCAACCATATTGTGTCGGTTCTGTGTAGCATGCTGTAGGTGCCAGATGCAGTGGTGGTATATGAAAAGCACACAGTGTAGCTCAGAGTAGACTCAAAATCCTGTGAAGTATGGTGCTAAGACTAAATTTAATCAGTAGAGATTCAAATCAAATTTGATCTTGAATATGCCTGCCCAGTGAGATGTACAGTATGGATCGTGTCCATACAGGCAATATGGCCCTACAGGAGAGTAAATATCAGTTACAGTTTCTTACAAAGAAGCTGTTTGGCCTGCCAGAGCAGAAATGTGGAGTAGAAGTTTCCTTTGAGATTGAGATACGAGTTCCTCTTTGCACATGCTGGTCATTATGTTTTTAGAAGGGGATACCTTTCACTTACATGGATTGAACAGTTTCTTTCAGGATAGGTCAAAATCTGTCAGTATAAGAAGGATGTGTATAGCTTAGGGAATTAAGAATGTGAATTAGTAAAACTTTACAGAAATACACTGCTGAAAAGATTCTGGACTATTTATGTAGCAGTGTTCAATATTGTCAAAAGACAGTAGCTATGTGTGTGCGAGTATTCTCACTCCCAGCAAATTCAGTGTTACAAGTCCATGTAAGGTGTATACTATAAAAACGTAACTATAAGGTTAAGAAAGACAACTTGGTATAAGTGCAGGACATCAGATTCACTTTTTCATTCAAGTTATCAAAGAATAAAAGGTTAGATGTTAATCTGAAGAACTTCCCATTTCTAGGCCTAAAGCAGGAATTTTGGAAATCATCCGCTGCTTAGTCTTCATGGGTATGTACAAACTTGGCTACTTCCGGAGTCAGTTTTCTTCCTTGGGCTGTGCATATGAGGTAAGACATTTATTGTGAAGTGTCTATGCTGATGACTCTAGATTTTTTACCTTTTAGAAAAAGCTGAAGCACTAAATATTTTGCTTCTGCATGTTATTGTTATATATAATTATAATGATTAATGATTCTATTAATAATAAATAAAAATATAAATGCTTGGAAGCTGGATAGCCATAAATATAAAATATTTTGTTCTGCACTTATACTGTACCTCAGTACAAACTGAGGCCACTGACAACCATAGGATACTGGACTAAATAGACCTTTGGCCTGATTAAATATGATTGCTTTTGTGTTCTTAGGATTTATTTTTATCTTGTTTGTGACTTGATTTTTACCCTACTGTTGTGGTTTAACCCCAGCTGGCAATGAAGCCCTACATAGCCATTCACTCAGTCCACTCACGGTGGGATGGGGGAGAGAACTGGAAGGGTAAAAGTGAAAAAACGTGGGTTGAGATTAAGTCAGTTTAGCAGGTAAAGCAAAAAGTGCGTGTACAAGCAAAGCAAAACAAGGAATTAGTTCACCACTTCCCATGGTAAGGCAGGTGTTCAGCCATCTTCAGGAGAGCAGGGCTCCATTGCATGTAATAGTGACTTGGGAAGACAAATGCCATCACTGCAAACATTCCCCCAAACCCTTCCTTCTTCCTCCAGCTTTATATGCTGCTCATGACATTTTATGGTATTGGACATCCCTTTGGTCAGTTGAGGTCAGCTGTCCTGGCTGTGTCCCATCCCAACTTCTCCTGCACCTCTAGACTGTTCGCTGCTGGGGAGGTGTGGGGAGCAGGAAAGGCCTTGTCTCTGTGTAAGCACTGCACAGCAATAGCTAAAATATCTCCATGTTACCAGCACTGTTTTCAGCACAAATCCAAAACATAGCCCCTCATGAACAAGTAGAAAGAAAATTAACTCCACCCCAGACAAAACCAGCACATCTGCCTTTTTCTTATTTTTCATTACAGTTGGTATTACATAATAACTCTTTTAATATTATCTGAAATAAATGCCACTGTCATTAATATAGTTCTTTTTTGAATAACAATCCCAACCTACTCTGTTCTGGTTACCAGCAAAGATAGTTAATCAGCAGGGTTGTGAATGAGTTGCTAGACTAGTAGAACTGTAGTCAGAAAGTTACATTTTGGCTTAAAACCAGAAAAGAATGAAATGAACCAGTAGGGACTGAAATTCAAACCAAGTTCAAAATGGTTTCTTTGACTTGAAACATCTGCAAAATTTACAGCAACTTTCCTAATTTGAGGTTTCTAGTAGTGGGGCTGATTCTCTTGCTTTTTTAAGAGTTCGGGCAGTAGGAGAATGGAAAAATATCTTATGCTACTGTGGGGGTTTGGGGGTTTGTTTGTTTTGTTGTGGTTTTGCTTTTGAGGTTTTTTTTTCATTTTACTTTGGATAAGAAGCAATAACTACTGGATAATATTTAAACCTAGGTAAATACCACTAATCAAGCATTGGATTGCTTTTTTCCCCCATTATCACATTGTCAAAGTTCTGGTGTATAAATCAAACAGTTCTTGAATTCCTTTGATAAGAGTATGCCAGAACTGGGCAGACATTTTAAATATTTTACTTGCTTAAGTATCACTGGGAAAATGTTTTTATTATTTACAGAGTAGCCTACTACAGTTGTTAGGCTTGAAGCAAAGAATTCTAAAATTTGGCAATTAGTTCTACAGCCCTTGAGAGATAGCTCTCAGACTTGAATTGTTTGGGTATTCTAACTGGTTTTGGGGTGAATAATATGTCAAAATAGACATGGTGAATTAAAAAAAAGGGATTAATGTACCTGCCTTGCTGATGTGTGTGTGTGCTATGTGAAAGTGTCTCTTACTAAGAAATCAGCAAAAGTAAAATTATCACATTGCTGTTTCTATGGTTTGTAGGGAACTATGCAGCTTCCTATTCTTTCAGGAATAAAGTAATATGAAAAGGTTCTTGTTCTGTTCTTTACATGTATCTGACATTAAAATTTTAACTTTATTGCCATCTTGAGTTCTTCCCTACTGTACTTTCCTACTCTTTTTTCTGTCTAATGCTTTTCCTTTCATCACAGAATCATAGAATGGTTAAGGTTAGAAAGGACCTTAAGATCATCTAGTTCCAACTCCCCTGCCACAGGCAGAGACACCTTCCACTAGACCTAGTTCCTCAGGGCCCTGCCCGATCTGTCTGTCCTTTGTATTACACTTGTCTATTTTTTTTAGTCCCTTATTTGGAACTGACTAGGTAGTCCATTTTTGACAAGAAACAGGAGTAATTTGCTCCTCTCTTACCCTCACTGCCCAGCTAATTGTGTTAGCCAGCAGGTCTGGCTTAGACAGCTGAAAGTTTTTTATTCACTGAAGTGATGCAACTTGCTGTGGAGCAAGAAACTTTGCTAATGCTGAGGCTCAGGCAAGGTGGAAATAAAATGTAGCTAGAGGTGTGTGAGAAAGGACTTCCGTTTTTGCTAAAGGTGCAATGTGGTTGTTAGCTATGTCAGGTCTAGTAAGTACGGTATTGGATCTGTTGATACTTTGAAATTGTGTTTACCCACCTTGATTACATAGGAAATTTGTGGGGTTTTTTTCTGATTATTTAAAGATATTGCTCTCCCTGCTATTATGTTTGAAGTCCTTCCAAGATTTACTTCTTGGGGTCTCTCCTGGTGTTCTTTCCTTCTTCAAACAAGACAATAATTTGAAATTGTCAGAATTAAAAAAATGACCTCTTTAATTCTCATGGGAGGTGGAGAAATGCACTCAGCATGCATTTTCTGTTCCTTGTGTTGTGTTTCATATGGATGGTTAGGTGAAAGTAGCAGGTTTTTTTTGTTTGGTTGGGGTTGGGAATTTTTTTTTAAGGAAAAAAAAAGTGATGTTTGAGGAAATTTTTAGATCTTAAAAAATTGTTTCCTGAATAGAGGTCACTGGAAACCTTGATGATAGGGGGCAGAGGTATATTTGACTGGTTATAGATAGACAGGAAACTGAGAAACTAATGTGTTTCTGCTTGAGGATCTCTGCTACCGCATCCTAGCTAGTTTTCTTTAGGCTGATTACTTCATGCCTGTGTAATGTGATGATCATGTTTATTACTAAAGCCAAATCATTTTCTGTCAGACTGGGCCTGTAGTCTCCTAACCACCTGGAGGAAGCAGAAAACATTGCTCGTGTGTTCAGTTATGTGACAGTTCAGCAGGCACGATATGCAAAAATAAATCTGTGATGATGGTGCACCTCTTCAAAGTGTTTCCATCCAAATGCTATGGTTTGGCATCGGCCAGCATATTCCATGAGCTGATTTTGGTCAAGCACTGGCTGCTTTTTGACAGCAGTACTAATGAGGAGCAAGTAGAAATGAGAGACATTGACATGTTGTTGGAACTGGTCTTAAATATTTTCACCAACTTCTCTCATAGTGGCTGCAACTCATACTGAGAAAGACTTTCAAGCTAAGGGGCTAGAAGTGAGGAAGCTGGAGGAGGTAATGCAGATGTCTGTCTTGATGGGCTTGTTTATCTTTTACCTCTGTTTCTGCTACGGCATTGTACCTGTGAGTAAATCTCTCACAATCCTCTTGCACTGCAACTTCATGGGGTGTCTGGCTATGAAAGCACTGTCAGTCATGTATTAATTTATAGATAGGAAGGAAAAAAATATAGGAAAAATTTTATTGGGGAAAAGAGGGAAAAAGAGAGGTTGCATACATGTGTGATATTTTAAATTAATAACTTATTTTCTGGTTCATGTGGTCATGCAGTGCATTAGAAATGTAACCAACTTTGGAGGACATACAGAAACTTGTGCTGCAGGGTATAATTCAGCCCATAACTAATGAATGCAGAAATGAACTTGGTTGTGATCAAATTGTTTATTTACTCCTCCAGAGTATCTAAACTTGCTAGATGCAGCTGCTCCAAATACTTTTGGCGACAGTATCCTGTACCAAATGGACTGCTTCTCTGATCTTTGATGCAATTCTAGTATTTCTTATGAGTGTGTCAGCTAATTTGTTTGGATAAAATATATAATATGCCTTTATTAAAGAACTGATTTGCACTGTATTCTGTGCTCCACAGCAGTCCCTCTTAATGTGATATATTAACACACTACTCATTTCTGCTTTCATCACACAATGACTTGCTGTTACTTCACTTGTTTCTTAGTGTAATTTACCAGCATTAGAATACTGACTTATGAGTTCTGACTTAAACCAAACATTTACTCATAAGAACTTATTTCCACACAAATGATAGTTTTCTGCTCTGGAACATTTTTCCTTGGTCCCTTGTTGTGATCATCTGTGCCACTTTTCAAGGAGCAGCATATCCCATATTTGGTTTCCATTAAGGTGAAAGCTCCATGCCCTGCACTGTGATTTATGACCTCAGCATTTATGCAGTCTCTGTGCCTTAACTAGATCGGCTGGTGTATTTTAAATGTATTTTAGAAATGAAGCTGGGGATGGAAGGAAACTCTACTGCCTTATGATAAAACGTCTTGTCAGCACACATGGAATTAAACAAACACAACTTGTAATCTGTATTTTCTGTGTTAGCTTCATTCAGAAATGTCTGCTGTACCATGGAGTGTATCCCTGGGACTGGACTTCTAATATTTGTGACAACTGCCCTAAGGGGAATAATGTCCCTTAGAAAAAAGTCACAGTAAAATCTGGCAGTAGATTAAGTTAGTTTCCACTTAGGTGTGACAGCAGAGTCATTACTGATTTTAGGCTTAGCCAGTTTGAGAGTCCCCTTCACCACCATCAACTAAAGACTATGATGTATAGTTCCAGATGCTCTGGCCAATTGACCGTAAAATTGCTCTGCATTTCTGGCAGAGCAGCCAAGCTGGAGCTTTTAAAATCTCCACTCCCCCAGCTCAACACTCTCCCCCCTCTGCTTAAAAGCTGCTCATTATTCTTCTTCTGCCCGCTGATCTTAGCAAAAGAAAAACTTCTGGAATCAATTAGAAGTGTCTGCACTTGATGAGATTTGCACGTGAGTTCGGAATTGCGAGGCTTTGATAGTGTCAGCCAACAGCTGCAGTTTCAGGTGGTAAAATCTGGGAAGGAATTTTCCAGGGTTTATTTACAATCATAAAATAAAACAAAAATCAAGACAAGTTGGAAACCATCTAATGTGTCGTTAAAATGAAGCCTGAATTGGGTTATATATATTTATTTTGTCTGAAACAAAGTAAACTGGTGGTTTATTATCAGGATCTTTTCAATTACCTTGCAATTATTAGGCTGTATGGAGTGGTTGTAATAAAACACAAGCTATGGTCTGCTTGCTGTAGTTTCAACTATGAAAGAGGCATCTGCTATTACTTCTGTCACTTTAATTGCTTGACAAGACAAGGAGGTAGTCATACTTAATAGAAATCAGAAGCATGTAGTCAAAGATGAAGCAAAGGTAGTACTCTGAACAATAAAATACATATCCATGCCTGTTGTCTGAAATTTTGCATTTTGCTCTGTCAGCACTCACATTGACAGTTGCAAAGTTTATTTTCTAACCTTTCTTAGCCCAAAGTTAGCAATTGGCTTGTATCTGTATGTAATGGTTGCATTTTAAATATAACACCCATGCCAAATGAAATTATTCATGATCAGTTATACATTTAAGTGTGTCTTTGTAAAAAATAAAACTGCCATTTCACATATGTTGTTTCTAATTTACATTGCAGACTGGTTATGCTTAAAGCATATTTTTTCTAATAGCAAGTAATGCTACAAACCCCATCAAACTGTGTTATTCTCTACATCATAATAACACATGGATAATAATAGGAATCTCCATAGCAGTGAATTGCTTCACTGATATTAATCGCTGATGACAACTGAGATGTTCCACATGGGTAGATGCTTCTGTCTGTATTAACTTTTTTTTGGTTAATGGGCAAATGCATGTATTTGTTTCATACCTGGATTTCTTCTGCAGAGGTGGTACTGGTAGAAAAACTAATCTGTAGAGTAATTTTGGTGTTTTTTCCTTGCTTTAAGGAACTTAAAAAAGTAATTCCAGTGAAGAAGCGCTCAGAGAATGCCTTGTTTGCAGTATTAGCCATTTGTGTAAGTACAGAGGCACCTCTGCATCACAACATATGCAGCACTGGCATATGCTGGAGTGAGAAGCAGGCAAAGAGACAGACCTGTGCCATTTGGATTGTGTAGGAGAGATGCAAAGGCAGCAGACTCATGTTTCCTATGCTTGACAGTGTCAGTGCATATGATCAGTTTACACTGTTACACATTATACATTCAAAGTGGATTTAAAGGTATAGTGTAAAGGACATTAATATATTGCAGTCTCTAAGAGTCAAAGGCAAAGGTAAGATGGGTTATTGCTGCATCCTGAATGAAAGACAGTGGCTTACTTGCATGAAATTTCCTATCCACCCCTACAGTCAGAGGATAAGCAGAGGACACCTTCTGCATTTCTCAGACTGTGTCCCCCAGCCATGCTGAGCAACCCCAAGTGGAGAGCCTTCCAGCCCCACCATACCTAGCTGCTGTGTATGTGTGTGTGCTCTGTGGCCTAGCTGTCTTTAGCTTATCGAGTTTACTTGCATATATGTTTATTAGGACAACATGATATGCAAAATTAGTAGACTTTCCAGAAGTCTGATGGTCTGCCACCAGAACTATTGCAACTAGCAGGCAGGAATTTTCCTAATCTTAAAGGGAGGAGAGCTGTACCTTCAAAGCCATGAAGGCAGATGGCTTAGTTTGAATTTTATCCTCAATATGACAAGCAGAGGGATTGAATTAGCTTTTAGGAGATGACAGCTTTAATTAAGCTAGCTATTTCTGAGGTGGAATAAATCTGGGTTTGGCAAATACATGGTGACCACAAAGAACCAGCCTAGTATTTAAAACATTTTGGATATTTTGGTCTCACAAGTATTTAGAGAAAACCTAAATGCAAAAAAGACATGCAGTCCAGGGATACCCAGTTTATATATCTTACAAGGGAAATGGAATTACAAGATTCTTCTTCCTATAAATGTCCCTTCCCACTTCCGTAACAGTGAGCAGAACATGGCAGCTGTGAAAACTGCAAGTCTGAAACAGAATGTCTGTGTAAGACCCACAGAATCAGCCTGTAACATTGACCATTGCAAAGCCAAATCAATACCTGTATTTAGAAGAAATTAACTGAAAATATTCTTTAATATATCTTATTGGAATTGAGCAAAAGATTTTATTTTTTTTTTCAATCATCAGTCTTTATTTAGAAGCTTCTTATGAGCAACAAGAAAAGAAAAGCGCAGTAAAAGTTGGGCCTCTGTTTTCCTAATACCCGCACCTGAAATAACCACAGAGGCTGAAAACTAGTTCATGACATCTGGGCAATTGCATGCTAAATTCTAACCCGTGCCTCTTGTCTAAAGTGGGCAATAGATCAATAAGATAAAATCAAGCCATTATCTTTCCTGTGATTTGTTTTCTGCCTTCTTGTTTCTGCCTTGTTATATCATTCTTTTGTACAAGTTCTGTTTTCTATGATGTTTTGAGTGAGGGGATATAGAGAAAGCAACAGTACTATACTTATTTTATATTTGGGTATTACACAAGGCAAAGAGAATGTTTCAGAATTTCTTTCTCTTGCCAATGCCAAATAAAAATTGCCTGATGAAAGAAGATTAGCAAATGCTATGTTTAACAACTGATTCCCAAATGCAGAACACACAAAACACTTTGTATGTTTAAGAGTTGGAAATAGGTGTTATGGGAAAAAAGTACATGTAAAGCTCGAGTTATCACTTGAAACTAAGGCAAAATAATGCAGCAACCCCCTATTGAGTCTGGGAGTGATCACATCTGTCCTGACAGAATTTGTTTGGTTTATCTTCATGTGGAGCCCATGAAATGTCCGGAATAGGTTGTTTATTTTGCTGATTAGAAGCTAATACGCAGTTGAAAATGCCTGGATTTAGTTTGAACATTTTAGATTTTATGGAGAAAACGATGATATATTTTGCCCTTAGCTATTACCTGAATTCATTGCACATCTGCATGCTACTATAAATCTCAAGGTATATTTATTTCTTTTCATATTGGCATCATGTAAGTTAGCTACGGTAAGTAAGAACGGTCAGGTATTAAGAAACAGAAGTGGTGGTTAAGCAGGATGTTAAGAAGTAGAATCTGCCTATTAACTGCTCTATTTTATATCTACATGTCTGTGTATCTATCTCAACTTTCCTTTATCTGCAAACAATCTAGTTAGATATAACATCTTAAGGTAGATACCTGCCTTTGTGCATACATAAAAGGGTCTACACAGCTTCTGTGCACTATGTAAGCATTGAATAGTGCTGCCATCATCCTAGTTAAGTTTCTTGTAATTTTTTTATTCCTGACTTTGAGTGAAGCCTACTGAACAGTTGCCTTGTTTAGAAAACTCATTCCTTAGAAACTTTTTTTCTTTAGAAAACGTATTTCTTAAAGTTCTCTGTTGTCTTCAGCTGAGTAGTCTAATTCTAGTATCTTGTTGGGCTGTCCTCACTTTCAATGAAACTGTTGGACTGTACTGAGTCTGTTCAAAATGCATCCTTCACACTATGTGTGGATTATAATTAGCTCCTGGGGTTATCTGAAGCTTACTAAAATGCATCCCCAGACTATAAAATGTGTAAAAACCACAGGAATTCAACTGTCAGACTTCTAAATTGGACCTAAACTTGTGTTACCAAGATATCAACAACCCAGAAGAGCTTCATAAATTTAAAAAATCAGGGAACAACTGGCTAGAACTTGTCATGCCCCCTGGATAGAAGACTGAAGTGTGCAGCTGGCTGAAAACAACCACAACAACAAAAAAGGTATGTGCTTTTATATTCTTATATTTTTAAGGGCATTTAAAAATGCAGTTCTTAACTTGCTCCCTCTCTTCCTTTTTCTTCCTCTTCCATTTTATTATTTTGGCTTTTTTTTTTTTTTTTTCTTACATATGAAAAGGTAAAAATAGTGAAAGGGAGTGGAGAAGATTCATGTGAGGACTTATACAGAAGAATTAATTTTTAAAAAGCCCTGAAAAATAAAAAGGAAAAAAAAGTGATTTATGGGGAGTTTCCAAAAGGAACAATTTTAACCAGTTTTAGCTGTTGCATATTTTCATCCTAGCCCAAGATTTCTGATCAGATCTATTTGCTCCAGATAGAATTGTTCCTACCATTTTATGGCACTCTGTCAGTAACTACACAAGAGTGAGCATATTTTGTCCTATCAATGTGCTGAATATTTGAATTGGTCAATAAAGACTCAGCAGCTCTGCTGGAGTCTCAGACTACCATTGCCCAATGTGCTCTGCCCTGTTGACTCAAGTAATAGAGAGCTATAGGAAACCTTTATTTTCTGGTTCACTAAGGGGAATAAAATAAAGATACAAGATAACTTAGGGCTCATGAAAACTGGAAACATTTTCACTTCTTTTACAAAATGAAAGTCAAACACAAGTGGGAAGTTAGAGGCAGGTACTAGGAATATTTCATTCTATTTGGGCTGGCACACTTTTTTTTCACTTTATGGTTGTTTGGGGTTTTTTTTCCCACTATTATAAAATAGCAGTCAAATGCCAGAGGTAAGTATTGCCTGAAACAAAACCGTCTCTTTCAAACTTCTCCATTTAAAATAAAATCAAAAGCCTTCAACTTGCCATAAATTCATTTATCTTGAAGTTATATATTTCAAGAAATAAATTGTTTGATATTGTTGAATTGATCTCTACTTCCAAGAGCAGAGAGAGTTAATAGAGTGCTTTGTCTGAATATATGAGGATCTTGCCATTGGAAGTAAGAAGCTTTCCATTAGCAGAAGGAAACTGGATATTAAAAAAAAGCAAACACTGCCCAAGTTTTAACAAAGCCCTTGGTATTGGTAGAATATTAGCGCCTGAGATTCAGATCAGCTTTTTCACACCAGAATTTTTTTCTGTCCTTGCACATTACTCAAAAGTAGTTCACTTGAAACAGATAATTCTAGAGTAAGAAATTCTCAGTAGAGACTTTTTGAAGACCTTAGAAAACGCTTTCTAAGGAGCTTGAAGGAGAGCTGGTTGCATATATTGGGTGGGGAGAAATAGTGCCTCTGGTTTATGTATATATGTAGTGCATAGCTATCAATGAATTATATTAAAGAATAAGAAACAAATTTAAATGGTAGCACAGTATACTAATATATAACTTTATTTCCCACTGTAATGTCAATTTACACAGTGTTACTCTGATTAATAGCAGCGATAGAACAAATGTAGTTTTATAGCCTTCATTGTTATATAAATTGGTGCCATCTTAATTTGATGGTTTTGAGTGTCTTGTTGGACCATTTATCACCTTCTAAGCATCTACTAATTTCTGCCAAGTTCCAATAAAACTCTCAGTCCACAAGATTAATAAAATCTGCTTCTTCCAGTGATGTAAAACTGACCATTCCATTCCTGGTTAATAGAGAGCTAAGAAATAGGAAAACAGGATCGTTAGTGGATGCAGGTTTATTTTTTTGGCTTTGTAAACTCAATGGCTTTCAGAACTTATTAGGATTAAATAAAAATCAAAAGCATCAGATTGCAAAACTCACAAAAATAGTAGCTGTGGAAACAGCATGCGAGCAAAACTGGTCCATTTTTCCTGAACAGTCCACATAAAACCTGCCCAACCAACACTTTACATCCTCTGCTGTTTTATTTTGATCTTTGTGGGGATCAAATTATGTGGTCTTTATGATTTTATTTTGCTTTGTAATGTGCAGTAATCTATGCTATTAAACTCTACAGGAAAACATATTGTGATGGTAAAATCTACATGTGTTAGACCGTGTATATTTGGGCATATATGCCAGTAGTTTCAGAGAACCCATAATAAACTTGGCAGAGGAGATTCTGATTTGCAGAAGTGTTTGTGTGGACAAATGGTTACCTTGTGGCTTAGAGTCTTTAGAATGCAAAGCATCTTTTGAAAAGTTGTGTTTGAAAGGGAACTGTGTTGTTGGCTTAATTGCTAAGAAACTGAAGCTGTGCTGGATACCTTACAAAAGAAATAAATGTAGGTCTTCTGCTGAATGTCCATCTGTTTGAATAAAACTCAGCTAAGACAGGTCACACTTTTGCCATCATCCAAGGAACAGCCTTCTTTGAGGGAAGGACTTTTGGTAACTGTTGTGTATTATCAAATGAAACATTATCGTTTGTTGGACAGAGTATGCATATTCAAATATTAGCCAGATTAAAAGCTGAGTAAGAAGAAAATGAGTGAATAAGGGGAAGGCAGACATAACAGACACTCTCCAGTCCATGCAGGGCACAGCTGCTCCAAAGGGTACCCTAATGATCTGAGAGAGAGTTAGGGTAAGGATGGAAAGGAGGATCTGTACATTCTCCCAGACTCCTTTTATTATTCCATTTGTAAAAGAACTGTATGACAAGACATTGCCTCCGTGATCCCATTTTTGCAATACTGTAAAATTCAAACTTTACATGGAGAGTGGGAAATGAGAGAAGAGCCTTGGGTTTGTACAGCATTATCTGTACAGCTTGTTTTACATCCTTCCAGCCCAGCTGCTCTGACTTATAAAGCATTTATGTATGTCCTTACAGACAGATTATCTCTTTGTACAGTTTGGGGACAAGGTTGCGGAGCTATGATTGTATTTGCTGTAGGCACATGCTAATCTTATTTCATCAGAGCTCATGAGATCCTGAATCAGTGATTTAAGCCTAAATGTGGTGTTAGATTATTGTTTTGTCCCAAAACTGCACAGGAGACATTGCTGTTGTTCATTAGCAGAAGTTTTCTCCCTTAAAATTTGTATGAAGTCATCAAACTGCAGGTTCAGCTTATGTTGTACTAATGCCAGGCAAGAATGCTGTATGACTTTTCTCCAGCATCATTTCCCTATTATGGTTAATGCAGTCCATCTTACTGAAACCAAAAAACTAGTGCCAGTGCACCTCTTAAATTATTCTCAAGCTGCCAGCTGTGCCATTTGACTTTGATCCTTTCTTTCATGGTAATTGCCATGCTGAAACATGAAGCTAAAATATATTCTGCATTAAGTGCCACCTTTTCATACTTTTGGAGGATATTTGTGTTGATGAGATTTCTGCAGTTTTTATGTGCTATTAATAGTCTTCTTTATGTGTCATTGCTGCCATCAAGTGTAATTATATAATTATGCATGTGTAGCTATTCATATACAGTAATTTCTAAGGAATGCCAGCTCTCTGGAACTTATTCTCCTCCAGCATTTTCATACTGCTTAGCTTAAAAATAACACTTAGCATTACATAAAATGCATGAAACACTTTGTTGTTTTATTTTAATGGGTGCTAAAAAATTGAAAAATTCTGGTTGAATATGCACTTTGAAGTATGTTGCTGAACAGAATAGATTGCCTTGTTATTAAATGAAATTTGGTAGTTCACTTTCCTGTTTTGTTTTGCTTTCGCTGTTAAAATAATTGAGAGAAGTCATCAATGTAAAGAGATCTCTTCACTAGTGCAAACAATTATATTCACCTTCAGGAGTTATTACACACTAAAATAAATGCTCTAAAATATTCTCCTGGACAGTCTTTTAAAAAAAAAATGCTTTCCAAATATAAAAATTTCTGATTAAAATATTTAGAGAGGAAAATACTTTTCAACTGTTGCTTTAGTGCTATAGGGTTCTCATAGTTAACATTTGGCTGGTTTTGACCTTTGCTTTGTAAAGGAAGTCCTAAAGCACCTTGCTGTCCGTGCACTCTGTAGTAGCAAATCAGTATTTTAATGCACTAATGGGAGGCTGGACTGTGAGTAGCAAAATACTTATTACTACAATCACCGTTTGCAATTTGCTTCTTAAGAGTAGAAATTTCTTTTATTAGCTGTGATGTCAAACTGGTTGGCATCCAGGTATTCTAAAGGTTGTTCAAGACACTATTAAGACCCAGAACAAAATGGTAGTCCTGTTTCCAGGCATGTGAAGTGTAAACATGAGATAAAAGGCAGCAGATGAATGTGGATAACCATTATGACCATTAGAGAAGAAACCACAAAATATTTCCATGAAAACTGAGCATGCTGATAATGAGAGCTAACAGAGTTAGCTCAGGGAACAGAGATATACTGCAAAGATCCTTAAAATTATGAAAATTAGGGAGCCAAAGGAAATGTACACAGAGAGGAATAATGTAGCCAAAGGGGCAGTCTAAGACACCAGTTTATTTCAGTAGCATTCTAGGTGGACATCAGTGAGTTATAAAGGGTTTTGGCAGGGAGAATTGCTATATTGGAAATATGAGAAGACAAGGACCTCCATGAGGATCCTAGGTACGTTGAATGAATGCGACTCAGGTATGTTGTCAGAAACGGATCTGAACATGTGGATATGGGGAATCTCAGGAGAGATGTGAATCAATAATATTATATAAACAGTGGTGATGATTATATCTAGAATTAGGGAAAGAAGACAACAAAATTTAGTTGGAAGCAGAAGAGAGAAATAATTTAAACTGTATTTATCCCAAGCTGGCAATCAGACACAATAATATTGAGAAGGTTGTAATTTAATTGGTGGGGTGAAGGGAGAGACACTTGGAGAATAGAGTGGGATCTCCATAGAGATGATAGAATTTGTGCTTGAGGTAATAATGTCTAGCAGGGTACAAAAGCCGAAGAAGGAGAGAGCCTGCAGAAAAACTTGGTGTATCTGAGCTCACATGATGGCCTAAAACTTGATGTCTCTACTGAGCCCTACATAATAGCATAAAATAAACTTTATTTATATAAGATTCTCCTGGGTTCAGCTGTAGCAAATACCTACACAACGGATCTTTTAATTAATGAAAAAATG
Organism: Psilopsiagon aymara; assembly: GCA_024733675.1. NCBI lineage: Eukaryota > Metazoa > Chordata > Aves > Psittaciformes > Psittacidae > Psilopsiagon > Psilopsiagon aymara. Next base: position 59,797 of record JANRGW010006175.1, read on the forward strand.
GTAGAAATATATTATATTTAAATAAAAATGGCCAAATATACAACAGATTAATCCTATCTGAGTTCACGGTCGTGAGACTTAATAATTTTATTTTTCTGGGGCAGAGAACACATGAAAATTAAATTTTCTGACATGTGGGACCAAATGTGATCCCTGGTCATGCTGTAACTAGAAGAGTGCTCTAATGCTGCAAACAGATTTTGCTGTTATTGGAAGGAATTGACTGAGGATTAATCTATGATACAGCAATGGTTCAGGCACCAACTTATTCTGCAAAAGCAGGAATAACTTGAAGTCATGTTGAGAATTCACTAAACAATGCTTGTGACAAATCAGTAGCCAAAAGAATCTGGGATCAAGGCATTAAAAAGGAGCTAACTCTTTGCTCTTTGGCATTAGCTGTCCTGGCTGATGCACATAAAAACATGTAGACACTTCCCTTTAATATGGGAAAAACTTCATTTATTAGCTCTCTTCATGTGAAAAAAGGCCCTCTAAACTTAAGTATTCACAATTATTTCCAGAAAGAAGGAAAGAACAAACACCATAGAAAATCTAAAGTAATATATGAGGAATAATAAAGAAAGATTTGAGGAAAGAACTTGAAATACCTGATGTGCTAGTGAGGCTTATGGACACTGGAAGACTTTTTTATAGAAAGAGGTTAGAAAAACTGAAGTGAAGATGTTGTGTGTAAGGATGTAATAGAAGGCAAGGAAGAAGAGGAAAAAGCAACCTAATTTGACAGGTAAATAGGAAACTTAAAAAAGAAAAAGATTACTCAATGTTACTGCTAGGAATCAACTGTTAATACCTATTCACTAGGTTGTTGTCATATAGTTCTTATAGGTGAAAATAGTGTTAAAATTAAAATGAAAATTAAATCAATGAAACTTTTTGAGAAGTTTCATAACAACAAAAAAGTAAAAGGAATTCTGAAGTGAAATAATCTGAGTTGATGGGCTTTCTAAACAAGAGAAAATGAAGAGGTACAGGCAAACATTTATGGTGAAATTAGTACAAGCACGTTCTAAAATGTTTTTAATTTTTAGCAATGTATCCCAGTGTATGATTTGGGACTATTCTGGAGGATCTACCGTGCCTGAGGGAATGGCTCTAAAGTTTCATTATGAGAGATATAGAGATAGTATTACTTTTTTTCTATTAATTTAATGTATGCATACATTTTCAGAAGTAGAAGACATTATACATTGACTTTTATTTAAATAGATTATATAACCCAGCTGGAATGATTAGCCTCTTGAAAAACAGTGCAGCTGGAAAAGACTTAAATTATTATAACATCTACTGTGAAGTTTTGCATGTGATATTACTATTTAAAATAGCCATAGTACATACTTTGTGTGCACTGAAAAACAGCTTTGAAATGCTTGCATTTGATGGTGATCTATTTTAAGTAAAAGAAGAATACTGTTTAGGTGCTAGTGAGAAGTGTGAATATTGTGATTGGCTACTGTACAGAAACTTGCAGACAGGTAGTATGTGGAGAGCAAATGAATTGCTACTGTGTAAGCTTAAAATTGTGGATGCAAAACCTAAGATAATATTTACCTATACATGGTATAATGAATCTTCATTGGCAACTGGTATTCACAGACTTTTTGAAAGGTGGTATTGGCCAGACACAAGTTATTTGGCAGAGACCTTGCCTAGTATATATTTGCAGAGCCTGTCTGCATAAGGATGCTGGCAGGTTTACCCTGATTTCTATTCCAGGTGACAAATTTCTATCCAAGCATATGAGTGATCAAATATTTTCCACTGGAATCTGGGCACTGTAAAATTTCTGAAGCTGAGTAGAAAAATTGCAGGATTTGCTTAAACTATAATAGCCTCTGCATACCAATGTGACGGCAAAATATTTCCACTTGGAAAACATCAGGGTGAACTGTGCTGAATTGAACTGAACATTTTTCTGGAAGACTGATTGTATTTTGCTGCCACTTGTCAGTGGCATTTTCTCTTAACTTAGAAGCTGTGATCACTACAATTGTCAGTTAATTTCTGCATGAAAATTAAGCAACAGCAATTGGAAGTCCTGATGCACTGACTTTACCTACCAAAGCAAAGATCTTGGTCTAAAACAGATGAAAACTATACCATAACCACATTAGCTGATTTTTTTCCAATGCAAAGCCAATTAAGAAATAGAACAGTTTCCATTGGTTTATTTGTCTTTCCTGGAGCAATTACAATTGCTAAACTTTCCTAAACTATACAAATGTGGAGTCTCCCCTTGTGACAGGTTGTTTAAATTTATAACTAAAGCTAGCATTTCCATCTCCAGTAAAAGCCAAACAGACATTTAATTATGGTGCGTGACATTTCTGACTAAAATAGAGCCAACAGAGCCTGTCAGACAGCCCTTATTGTTCATGAATTTTGAACAAATTAGGGATCTGTGAATTTATATCCAGTTTTTTCTCTACTAATGTTTAAAATAGCACACATGGAAAATACGCCATGGGTGTGTAGTAATTCAGCTGTAATGATGTAACACTTTGGTTTCAGTCAATTGTTGGAGGATTGCAGTAACACTGGTTTAGTGCTTCAGACATGGCATGTTCCATAGCAATTATAGTCCAGCTTTCAATAATGGCTGTTGGCAGTATATCCATGAGTGAAGTCATAGCAATTTTGAAAAAGACCTAATAAAAATACACCTGCCTTGTAGTGGAAAACGAGCCTTCAATATCTTTGCTTTGAAGTTGAGTGAAGCCCACAGCATTAACTAACAGATACCAGTATTATGATGCAGTAATCCACTCCCCCAGGGGAAGTCAGGGGGTTGAAGTATGTAAGGCTACTATTTTCTAGTCACATATTTTTTGGTCACCATACCATCATGAAGGAGGAATGGAAATAATGAGGTGATAATAAAAACTGGAAGGGGTGTTAGCTGTAAAGTTAGAAATATGCAAAGCCATCACAAAACATAATTCAGGGATGCTACACTTTAAGTGATGTGTAATGAGTCAGTTGTTAGGGTTAATACGATTCCTTATTTAAATACATTCAAATCCACTCTTTGTTAAAGCAATTTATGGAATATTAAAGCAGCTTCTAAGAAAAAGAAGATTTTTTTTTTTTTTTTTCCTTCACACAACTTCTCAGCTTTCTATTCTGTTTCTATTCTGGATCAGTTTAGCTTTTGACAACATTTTTCACAGCCACTAAATATTTGTGGCCATTAATAATCCTCAGTTGGTTTTCTTCACCAAAAGATCTACAGTGGATTCCTTTTGACCTTTTGTTAAATTCTCTTTTATATTCTCTCCTGATGTACTTCATATATTTTGAATTATTTTTCATTTTAGGAAGCATGTGTGGTTGCATCATTGTGGCATATGCAGTCTAGTAATGCGTCTTTCTAAGGTAGTCCATAGTGGAGTAGTTATGTGCAGTTATAAGTCTCTATTTGGAAGAAGCATAACAAAATATTTTTTCAATAAAAATGGTGGGAAAAAATCCAACCTTTTTATTTCTGAAATGAAAACAGGAACTTGGAGGATCCATTCCTGCCTATTGTTAAATTAGTGACTGCTTAAGCAAATGACAGAATCTTTTTTTGTGTTGGTTTAAGTGAGTGGAAAATGCATCCAAGAATGCCCATGTTATAATGCTCTTATTAGGTATGATTACTGTGTTTGTAAAGAACTTCTAGAATTACCCTATGCAATGCCTTAAGCAATTGGAAGTTACATTCTTGAAGGAAACATAGTTCTCTGCATTCTTGTTTTATTCTACACAAAACTTTGTTGTCTGTTGAGGCACACTTCTCTCATCATACATGGGTTGTACTGTTCTTGTTGTACTGTTCTTATTGTACTGAACGTTCTTGAAGATACATTAAGCCAGGAGTGTATAATTAGACCTCAGCTTAGTCTCACAGTTGTTCAGTGTGCTATATTATGCAGCTATTTTTCCATCACTGCCATTGCAATTAAGATCCATACTGGTTATATACACAAATAGGCCTCTTGTCATACTTGGAGTGGAACATAAAAGAAAATGATTGGTATATTATTAGAACAAGACTGATCTGGAAATCAGCAGAGCTACTTCAATATTAATCATTTGATATAAGTTATGAAAAAAAAAAAAAAATCTAAACCATATTGATCAGGAATTTGTCTGCAACCCAAAGCAGCTCAAGAACTGCAGGATGTAAATCTTAGAATTAGACCTTCAGTTTCAGCTATGTTAGAAGCTCCTCTTAAAATGACCAGAATTTAAACTGTATGCCTTCAGAATTGGATGCTGCTTCTCTCATCCTCATCCTCAGCCCCACCAACATAGTAGAGTTCTCTAAGTGGAGAGCTGAAAGATAAAGGGCACTTAACCTCATGCTGGCTTGATCAAACACCATTCCCTGCTAGCACAGGAAGAAACATTCATCAAAGGGATGTCACTTGAGTATGATCCTACAAAAACATGCACACATGCTTAACTTCACATTAGTGGGACTTTTTAGGTGCATGAAGTTAAGCATGTGTTTTAAATCTTTGCTGGATTGTAGTCTGTATTTTCCTTTCCACTAACCTGAGCCTTTACACAAGGCAGTTACCTTACTGGTCTGAAATGCTGAAAATTCTCTCTGTCTATGGAGAAGATTTTATATGTCTGCATTCACTTCTTAATCGTCCCTAGCTTCCATGGGATTTTAATTTTATTATGTCTGTGTTTTCTATTTTCGTTTAGGGCTAGTAACACAGTTTTACAGAATTCAAATAACTTGTATAGATGTGCTACTTTTTTAGATTATTTATATACTTATGTTTAAAATAAACACAATAGTTTTTGATTTATACTAAAGTATATTAATAATGATACAGACATCTAACTTTTGCACTAGATTTTACTATTAAGTGAGTCTTGACCTTTGTCTCAACATTACTATAAAATAACTAAGGAAATTATCTCTTTGATTTCTGTTCTATCATCTTGGGAATCAGTGAACTTGTGTTGGGGTTAGATTTCCTATACAGCATAAATTTAGTAAAGAGACTATAGAGAAATGCTGAATCAGAGCAAAATGTTTAGGCTCTGGAAACAGCAAGAACCATAGTGAAACTTTAAGCTATTAAAATGTTTGGTCCTATAGCTAAATTTAAGTACATTCTGCATTCATTGCCAGTCACAAAAATTTTATTGTGCTGGGTAAAACAGATATACCAGGAAGCCTTATCTGTCACACCTTTTACAAACTTCATAGTACTGTCACTGCATATTTTACTGCTGTTATTTTCTTTGTAGAATTCAAGTGTGTAATTTGCGTTGTTACTCTGAAAGTAAATTTAGGGTGGTGAGGCACTGGAATGGGTTGCCCAGGGAAGTTGTGAATACTCCATCCCTGGTGGTGTTCAAGGCCAGGTTGGACAGAGCTTTGGGTGGCATGGTTTAGTGTGAGGTGTCCCTGCCTATGGCAGGAGGCTGGAACTAGATGATTTTAAGGTCCTCTCCAACCCTAACTATTCTGTGATTCCAAATTGCTATTGAGTCTTGACACCTGCCATTTCAAGATGTAAAGCACTACTTTGAAATAAATACTGGGAAACTCATTAAATGTTGTTAACTGTATCATCCATGTTAGTATAAAACAATATAGTTAAATGTTTCTGGATTCTATTTTCTACTAAAAAAAATTAACAAAACTGTGAATACTTTTTTATACTTTAAAAGCATTTTCTGAAGCTGTCTCCTGATCTTCATCAGTTTTATACACACAATATTTTTTGCATGTGTTCCTGTATGAGAAGTGTGTACAGTTTCTGGTTTTATACTTAGTTCAACATCCATTTAAAGGATTAAGTGGGCCAAGTCTGGCAAGAACTCTGAAAGTGAAATTCTGCTAGCCTCAGTTATTTCCAAATTCAGACATAAACTAAGTTTAACCAAACTTAGAAAATGCTTAGTGTTTAAACTCAGGAGAACCTAGGTTCTGACCCTGGCTGGTCCTGGATAGCTCCCAGTGATTTCATATGAGCTGAGTGCAAATATCTGAGGAAATAATTTTTTGGTATTTTAGGAGCTGTATTAATGCTTATGATCATTTCTACCTCCCTCATTTCTGTCAAGAATCTTGCCTGCCTTGTGAAGCATGTTTGTCTGCTCCATCTGTAGGCAGACTAACTGGACAAAGATGAGTTGTAATGAAAATTACCCCTGCAAATGCAATGAATTAAAACAGAGGTGTTTGTAATCACACATATTCAGCAGATTATTTCAGCTGGAGAGTGTATATAAATTAGTATTAATTTCCTGTTATGCTGAAAGACTTATTGTTTTTTTAGAAGGCCAAAGAGAGAATGTGAGAGGAAGAAAACCACTCATCATTAGCTTGACGTGCCCTTCATGCTTGTGGTCCCACAAGTGAGAGCTGCCACTCCAGTTTGAAAAAAGATTCTGAAACATCTTTTTCCCCAAAGGGAACAAACTGCAACATAATAATGCCTGTCAGATAACTTGTGATGCATGCCACTGTGTTTTTGTTTTTGTTTTTCTTTTTTTTTAACTTTTACCACCTCCAGCCCTAGCAAGTTCAAACTTCTTGTCTGTATCTTCAGATCTTCCACCCAAATTCTTGCGCTCCTACTCCATGTTCCTAACTGCATGGCATTAGTCTCCCATGTCCTCCTGTCATCAGGGCTATCTATCTTGAGCCTGTGCCTGATTGTTCAAGTGTTCATTCTGTCTGATTACTCCACTATTTCACTGAGCTGATTTCTTAAGTTGCTATTTAGTAATGTCTTCCTTAAACCCTTTTTCAAAATCTGCTTCTTTCAGGGCTCTCAAAAGACAAAAACCAGTGTGTTAGAGGGCTAGCCTAAAAGAAACATTTAGATGGCTCCTGGCCTAAGGCATGTGCTCACAATTGTCTCCCTTATGTGTAAATTCTTGTTTGTTGTTATAGGTTATAAACTCATCAGAAAAAAAAAGACAGTTTAAGGCTTGTTTGTAATCCTTTCCATTGTGAAGCCTAATTTTATTTCAGCTGCTGAAGTTGATGGTGGTAAAATAGTAAACTGACAAGGCTACCCCAAAGAGTTGCTGAATTACATATTAATAGGCACTGTTATGGCCTAGTAGAGTGTTTTTAGCCAATGATACATTAAGAATTTGTAAGGATGGATCTGTGACCTTTGTGAGGACCCTATCTTAGGCCATGCAGCAGATGCTTTGCTGTTGCTGAGAGGGAGAAGCTCTGAAAGCAGGTACACAGTGCACTTTGTCCTGGAAATCACTAGAGAATCACTCATACTATTAGAGAGCACTGAATCTCTGTATGATGCCAGAAATGGAATCTGGCAGCTGGAAACTGCATTTATTATTTGGGAGGACAAAAAAGAGTCATAGGTAGCAGCACAGGGGCACAGACCTTTCATGCTGAGAATTGTGGCCTCAAGCAGAGGTGTTAAATCAGCATTCCCAGACTGAAAAAATTTTATATCACCACTGAGACAAATCCAAGCTTCCTGCCCTGATGGAGCCATCTGATGGAAGTGCTGAGCAGGGCATTGAACCATGCTCATATGAATTAGACAGGATTTTCTGATAAGAAAACAATGCAGCTGTAGACATTTACTGATCTTCTTTGGAGTGTAATGTCACAATAAAGTATACAGATGCTTTGAAAGTCCCCTTGAGATATAATTTATATAGCTACTAGGCATATTAAGAAATTGAAATTGTAAATTGAAAATCTAGTAGTTAATAGCCCATGCCTAAACATTAACCAGGTAGCCAAATGAGAATTTTTCTCATTTTGGTAAATAACGGTGCTTGCAATTTTACATGTACAGCTAACTTCAAGCACAGAATGAAAATCACTGAACATAAGCCTCTTGAAGCACTGCATTTTTTGCATCTGCCTAATAAAGGCCCTGCCGTTTATGTGTCTAAACCAGTTTAATCTAGGCAAAAGTCCATGGGAAAAAAAAACCCAACACTCAATATTGTTGCCTTTTCGGTCATAAATCAGATACGGTTTTAATGTTTTCTGCTTCAATGTTTTACATGTAGAGTAGTATGAATCTCAGTGTTGTAGATTTTCTGTGTGTTCTGTAGATTGCACCTGGCTGCTTGACAGAAAGCTGTCAGAGAAAATGACCATAATTAATTACCATTCAGTAGAGTAATAATTAAATAGGGATGCGGAACCCATAGGATCTCCACAGTGTAATATACTCTTATACAGCTCTCTATGGTTCGTTAGGTGTATAAATAAATCTTTTCAATACACTTAGGCAGTATGGAAGTAAATTGTCATTTTTAATTAAAATCTCATTGGTGAGCTAGTATACACCTCGATATTTGAAATGTGCATACTTTTGTATTGATGCCATGTTACTGACTGACCTATCAGTGTTCTCCACTCTCCTGAACGGGATAATAATTAAAAAAAAGATGTGAAATGATTCTATTCATTTTGGATTTTAACTTGCATATACCGCTTCTCAGTTCTGCGTACACAAGGGAAAAGAATTGCTGTATTAAATCTGAAGCCTAAAATTCCACTGCCTCAGCTCTTAAGAGGATTTTAGAAAATGAAAAACCCCGCCTACAAGAGAGGCTGAAGAAGGGAAAAATAGCCAGTTTACAGGCCTTGGGGGATTAGTAAGTCTTCCCATATTCCTTGGAATCCCATTGAACTAAAGTTATAGTGAGGCCATAGAGACAAAGGTCTTATGCCTTTTGCTTTCCCAATGAAAGTGGAAAATACAATTTTTCAGAGAGCAAATGGTATTTTCCCCCACTTATTATATCTCTAAATCTCTATGCCACTGTTTGTTTTATAGATTGGAAATTCAGAACTTCAGGTTAGCAAATTAATTTTCCAACAACAAAGAACTGTAATGGCTTTGACACTATAATGTTTTGGACATCCTACATTATTTAAGTGCAAATTTATATGTTAATGAGGGAGAATTTGGAAAATATTTCTGTAACCTAAAAGTACACTCTTTATGTCCCTGCTGGAAAGATTGAAACAGTTTGTCAAACTGAAAAGGAAGAATAGAAGCATTAAAGAATTTGCCTCTAGTTAGACCACTCAGTGACCAGGCAATACACCTCAATGTGATTACTTAAAAATATATAATCTACTCAAGGCAACGGAAGGGTTGGCATAACTTCTGTAAACCTAGCTTGGAAGGACAGAAAAGAAGGGAAAGGTCAGTGGAGAATGGATATTTAGGGGGAAAAAATACTTTTGAATAGAAGGAGTCACTTTCAAAACTAATTTTCAAGCTAGCCACAGTTAGGAGACAAATACAAAAGGGTGGGGAGCTGCAGAACAGCCCAGCAAAAGGAAACAAGAGAAAAAAAAAAAAAAAAGAGAAAGATAATGCTTATAGTCCAACAGGAAATTAACAGTAAAATCATAGTGCTTGTGAGATGAGTTGAAAGGGGAAAGTGGAGAGGGCAAGCTAAGAAATGCCTTCACTTTCCTCAAGCAGCAGAATACAAAATGTGGTGGAGAGATGTTCCTGAATATAAAAGTGTGACAGCAAAACTGAGTATAGCTACCTTTGGCAATACAGAGTAAAAATGGGTAAGTTCAGGAAATGGGGCTTCTCAGACTTTGTATTAGAATAGATTAAAATGCGCAATTGAACTCAGTTACAGACTTGTAATGAGTCCTGTGAACGGGGAACAATGCAAATATGAAAGTGTTATGCTTGTGATGGTCTTTTGTGAACTGCATGTAGCTATAGTTTCACCATTGTGGTTTGCTGGCATTTGTATCTCCTCGCACTTGACTTGCACAGGTAGAACTGATTAAATAAGTTACAAAAGGAGCAAAAACACCTGTGAAAAGGCTTTTTGCTAAGGAAAGCAGGGAATGGAACAGAGAGTTTAACACTCCTTATATAGGAAAGTAATATGGATCAATTTCCACTTGTGCATTTAGCCATTCTGGCAGGTCTTTTTGTGCATTTTGTATACTAATACCAATTTGACAATACTGTAAGACTTAACCTTTTATTCTAGATACACATCACTTTCATGGAAGTCCTATATTTATTTTTCTTTTTCTATCTGGAAATTCCTGAGTTACCTTATAGAAAGATGAGAAATTTCAAATGCACTGATGCCAAAAGACATAACAGCAGATGTGGTTTCAGCTCAAAAAATAAAGAAAAAAAAAAAACCAAACAACTTGCCTAGACATCTCTATGAGGGATTGTTGAGTATGGTTTGGTGGAGTGACATCTAATTTAAGGCATCAAAGTCTATTATTGGAGCTGCCCCCAAGTGACTTATATAAGTCTGTCTGTCATCTCCCATTAGCATATGCTGGTTGCAAAAGGATGTGGGAACCAACAGTGGGTTAAAAATGAAATGAACCTTGGATGTAATACAAAGGAAATACCTCCAACTACCAGAGGGTTCTTCTACAGCAAATCAAAGCCCCTCTTTCCCAGTCCCAAAATGTATGTTTTGTAGCCATGGGCTTATGTCATTATTATAAACTTGATTTTTATTTTACTTTTTTAATGCATACAACTTTAACGACAGTTCTTTATAGAAAGATCTTTCTTTAGACCTCAGGAAAGAGCTTAGAAAGCTCAGTCAAGAGCTGTTTTGGCGGTTTTTTTGTTGATGCTGTGGAATTATTTGTGTGTCTCAATATGAACTCTCAACATTTTCACAAAAGTTTGAGACATCCTTGTATCCAAAACAATTAGCACACTCCAGTCAAGATTTAGGAGCAAAGTCTTCTCACATTTGCTTCATAGTAATCTTTTCAGGGAAAATGCTATGTGTCTTTGCACAGCATTTAATCTTTAGAAATTTCAAGCAGAAACATTCAACAATGTTCTTAGCAATATATTCCAGAATTTCAATTGTAAATATTCAGTAGGATTATGAAACAAAACCTGAGAATACATGGTGCTAAATGTCTTCTTTCTACTTATAGCAAAAAGCATCCATCAAGTAAGTCACTGAGGTCTTCTTCCCCTTCAGTTGAAGTGTGGTGAACCATTTGTTAAAGTGCCAAGAAACATTTTAAAAATCACAGGTAAAGACAAGAAGGTCATTCATGCCTATTTACTCCCTACTGAAATGAATACCAAGGAATGTTATCTGTCATGAAATTCCACTTTTGTCCACTTCTTTAAAAAGACAAATGGAGAAAATAAGAGAACAGACAAAACTTAGAAATAGAATAAAAATCTGTCTTCACCTTTATATGTATAAATAAAAATACAATATAAATGTATTTGTTGAACACATAGAGACCCGTACATGCACAAACATGCCGTATAGCAAAGAATACAGTATATAGTATGTATCATAGGAAACACATTTACAAAATAAATCAGTATTTGTCTTCAGAATGATAAGCCAGATCATCCTTTTCCTTGCCTCTAGACTGTATTCTGAAGTCTGAGTTTGGTTTTGTCTATCAAATATATAGAAATAGAGGTGTGGTCACATACTGCTAGCACTTACAGGTGCGCTGATATTTGTGATGCATTGTTTGGCACTACAGGTTTGTTTTGACAATGTTATGATTGAGAAAGCAAAATCCCTGAGAATTCATTAAAATCTAGATTATTTTCTTTTTTCAGGATCTTGCAAGAGAACCATTTTAATCCCTTTTGTAAAAAAATGAAAAAAATTATTTTGTTTGAGGTGAGCCTGAAGTCACCAACTGTTCTGTCCTAATATTTCTTTTTTAGCTCCAGATAAACTAGTAATGGATAATTCATGTAACAATTTGAGAATGTTATTTTTTCTTATAATTGTTCATGGTTTTTCTTGTTACTGCTCCTGTCCCTTAATCTGCTAGACATCATTTCTTGCTTATTGAATACCCACCAAATGCTGGCTTATCCATCCAGCAGCATTATTTGTAGTATTACAGGCATTTTGATCTTGTCATGAGCTGTTCAAGAGGCAATATTCTTAAATATTAAAATGTCATTGCATTCTTGATGTTGGCTTTTTGATTCATACTTGTAGATACTTGAAAGGATTGCCCTAGTGTCATGGGTTCAGCAGTAGCAGTCATTTTTCTCCTTCTAGGTAGCTGGTGCAGCACTGTGTTTTTGACTTTCGGCTTGGGAACAGTGCTGATAACACCAATGTTTCGGTTACTGCTTAGAATGCTTTGGTCTGATCAAGGACTTTCTGACTCTCATGCTCTGCCAGGGAGGAGGGGAAGCCGGGAGGAAGCAGAGACAGGGCACCTGACCCAAACTGACCAAAGAGG